>JADMLD010001136.1:0-236661 GCA_017589585.1 Phylloscopus whistleri | reverse complement strand
ATACACGGCTTTGGTTGACACTGGCCCAATTGTACCCTGATGCCGTCGGGTATGTGGGAGCAGAACCCATCTCTATTTCTGGAGTGACAGGGGGGTCCCAGCAGCTGACTGTATTGGAGGCCGAAGTGAGTTTGACTGGAATGGGTGGCAGAAAAACACCCATCGTGACTGGCCCAGAGGCCCCATGCATCCTTGGCATAGACTATCTCAAAAATGGACATTTCAAAGACCCAAAAGGATATCGTTGGGCTTTTGGAGTAGCTGCTGTAGAGACGGAAGCAATCAGACAACTAAATACCCTGCCTGGTCTCCGACGACCCCTCTGCTGTGGGACTGCTGAGAGTTGAAGAACAACAGGTGCCAATCGCCACAGCAACAGTGCACCGTCGGCAATACCGTACTGACAGAGACTCTGTGACTCCGATCCATGAGATGATTCGTAAACTGGAGAGCCAAGGGGTGGTCAGCAAAACCCACTCACCCTTCAACAGTCCCATTTGGCCTGTGCGTAAGTCTGAAGGGGAATGGAGATTGACTGTGGACTATCGTGCATTGAATGAAGTGACTCCACCACTGAGCGCTGCCGTGCCGGACATGCTGGAGCTCCAGTATGAGCTGGAGTCCAAGGCAGCAAAGTGGTATGTGACCATTGATATTGCCAATGCCTTCTTCTCCATTCCTTTGGCAGCAGAGTGCAGGCCCCAGTTTGCTTTCACCTGGAGGGCGTTCAGTACACCTGGAACCGACTGCCCCAGGGGTGGAAGCACAGTCCCACCATCTGCCATGGACTGATCCAGGCTGCACTGAGAAGGGTGAGGCTCCGGAACATCTACAGTACATTGATGACATCATTGTGTGGGGAAACACGGCAGTGGAAGTTTTCGAGAAAGGAGAAAAGATCATCCAGATTCTCCTGGAAGCTGGCTTTGCCATCAAGAAGAGTAAAGTCAAGGGACCTGCCCGAGAGATCCAGTTCCTGGGAGTGAAGTGGCAAGATGGACGGCGTCAGATCCCCACAGAGGTCATTAATAAGATCACCGCGATGTCTCCACCGACCAGCAAGAAGGAAACACAAGCTTTCCTGGTGCCATAGGTTTCTGGAGGATGCACATCCCTGAGTACAGTCAGATTGTGAGCCCTCTGTACCTGGTTACCCGCAAAAAGAATGATTTCTACTGGGCCCAGAGCAGCAACATGCCTTTGCCCAGATCAAGCAGGAAATCGCTCATGCGGTGGCCCTTGGCCCAGTCAGGACAGGACCAGAGGTAAAGAATGTGCTTTACTCCGCAGCTGGGAGCCATGGTCTGTCCTGGAGCCTTTGGCAGAAGGTGCCTGGTGAGACTCGAGGCCGGCCACTGGGATTCTGGAGCCGAAGCTACAGAGGGTCTGAAGCCAATTACACTCCCACGGAGAAGGAGATCTTGGCTGCCTATGAAGGAGTTCAAGCCGCCTCAGAGGTGATTGGCACTGAAGCACAACTCCTCCTGGCACCCCGACTACCAGTGCTGGGGTGGATGTTTAAAGGAAAGGTTCCCTCCACCCATCACGCCACCGATGCCACCTGGAGCAAATGGATTGCCCTCATCACTCAGCGCGCCCGTATCGGAAACCCGAATCGCCCTGGGATTCTGGAAGTGATCACCAACTGGCCGGAAGCTGAGAACTTCAGTCTCACCGAGGAAGAAGAACAAGAGCAGGTAACCCGGGCTGAAGAAGCTCCACCATATAACCAACTGCCAGCAGAAGAAGCACGCTACGCTCTTTTCACTGACGGTTCCTGTCGCATCGTAGGGATGAAACGAAAGTGGAAAGCAGCTGTGTGGAGCCCCACAAGACAGGTTGCACAAGCCACTGAAGGAGAAGGTGGGTCAAGCCAGCTTGCCGAACTCAAAGCTGTTCAATTGGCCCTGGACATTGCTGAAAGAGAGAAGTGGCCAAAGCTCTACCTCTACACCGATTCGTGGATGGTAGCTAATGCTCTGTGGGGCTGGCTGGAAAGGTGGAAAAAGGTCAGCTGGCAGCGTAGGGGAAAACCAATCTGGGCTGCTGATGAGTGGAAGGACATCGCCACCAGAGTAGGGAAACTACCTGTGAAAGTCCGTCATGTAGATGCCCATGTCCCCAAGAGTCGGGCTAATGAGGAGCACCGGAACAACGAACAGGTAGATCAGGCCGCGAAGATAGAAGTGTCTAAGATAGACTTGGATTGGCAACATAAGGGAGAGTTGTTCCTAGCTCGGTGGGCCCATGATGCCTCAGGTCATCAGGGCAGAGATGCCACCTATAAGTGGGCACGAGACCGAGGGGTGGATCTAACCATGGACAGTATCTCTCAGGTTATCCATGACTGTGAGACGTGTGCTGCCATCAAGCAGGCCAAGCGGGTGAAGCCCCTCTGGTACGGTGGACGGTGGTCCAAATATAAGTATGGGGAGCCTGGCAGATTGATTACATCACCCTGCCCCAAACCCGCCAAGGCAAGCGCTATGTGCTGACCATGGTGGAAGCCACCACTGGGTGGCTGGAGACCTATCCTGTGCCTCATGCCACCGCCCGGAACACCATCCTGGGCCTTGAAAGACAAGTCCTGTGGAGACACGGCACCCCTGAGAGAATCGAGTCAGACAACGGGACCCATTTCAAGAACAGCCTTATAAACACCTGGGCTAAAGAACACGGCATTGAATGGATCTATCACATCCCTTATCATGCACCAGCTGCTGGGAAAGTGGAACGGTGCAATGGACTACTTAAGACCACTCTGAAGGCACTTGGCAGAGGGACCTTTAAGAACTGGGAAGTGAACTTAGCAAAAGCCACCTGGATGGTCAACACCTGAGGCTCCATCAATCGAGCTGGTCCTGCCCAGTCTGAACCCTTGCACACAGTGGATGGAGATAAAGTCCCTGTGGTGCACATGAGAGGTATTTTAGGAAAGACTGTCTGGATTAACCCCACCTCAGGCAAAGGCGAACCCATCCGTGGGATTGTTTTTGCTCAAGGACCTGGTTACACTTGGTGGGTAATGCAGAAAGATGGAAAAACCAGTTGTGTACCCCAGGAAAACCTAATCCTAAGTAAGAACTGAGTGTAGGGGTTCATTCTGCTAGTAGTTCATTGCTTTAGGTATGATGCAGATGATAATAGAATAAGGGGTGGATAATGTCCTGGGTTATGGAATCAAAAATGTGTATTCTATTTTCATCTGCTGAAAGCAGTTGGGGAATTGTTCTTTATTTCTTGTAACTTTGGAAGGAGGGGGACGGGGGGAGGGGCGGGTGCCTTTTGGGTAATGGGCCATCAACAGACTATACCCCCGGACTATACCCGCTCCCCCCAGAGCCCCATCTGCATGCATGGTCCTATTGTGGGATGCCCCACCCAGTGGGGGGAGTCTACAATTGCTGCCGGGAAAACTGAGCCGGCCGGGGACAGACTTCACTTGCTTCACCCCGATTCCTGGGAGGAAGACGGCACCCCATCTCATCTTCGCCAGACCCCATCTCATCATCGCCGGACCCCATCTCACCATCACCTCACCCCTGGACCCCTCCTCATCACTCCTAGACCCTTCCTCATCACTCCTAGACCCTTTTTGGCTACAGGATCGTCCCTGCTCCAACAGAGCCACGTCTGTCATCCCAGGACTCACTTCTGGACTGCTTCCAACACCCTGACTAACAGGGTGCCAGGTGGCAGCTCTGATTCTGTCAGGGCTTTCCCAAATTGTTGTTGTTTGTTTGCTGGTTTGGTGGGGTAGTTTTGTTTCCTACCACATTTGTATTATTGATATTCCTAGTAAAGAACTGTTATTCCTATTCCCAAATCTTTGCCTGAGAGCCCTTAATTGAAAATTTATAATTTGGCAGGGGTGGGGGGTTTGCATTCTCTATTCTAAGGGAAACCCCAGTTTCCCTGGCAGACACCTGTCTTGTCAAACCAAGACAGTTGTGAAACAGGAACTTCTCCCAGACTCGAACACAGAAATCCATCAGAGCTCCACTGACGCTGTTAAAGATCACAACGACACAGACTCCGATTCAGAGGGCTGACAATGACTCTGTTTATTTCTGATTATTTCTTCCCTTTTATGCTGTTCTACAGAGAACAACCCAAGGGTGGAAGAAAGACAAACTTCTTCAATCACATTGGTCAAGCCAGAGGCATCAAGAAGTCCCTCCTAGGGAAAGGAATGTAAACAAAGGTTACAGTCAGGAAAACGTGTCTCTGGCTGACAGAAAACTCTCTGGGAAAAGAGTTTCAGAAAACCAAAACATCTCAGGCACCAACCAGGGCTACACATTTGCACCTCCAGGGCAGAGATGATGGGGTCTGTGCCCACAGAGCACAGCACAGCTGGGAACTGCTGAGGAATGAATCTCTGGCTGGCATATTCCATCCCTCAGAGGAAAAACCAGCACCAGGCAACCTCTGCTCCTGAATAAAAATCCCTTTTGCCTCTGCATGGCTCTCACATGGCCACCTCTTGGTCAGACCAGTGGGACATCAAGAAGAAGGGACTTCCTAGGGAAAGGAATGTAAACAAAGGTCACAGTCAGGAAAACGTGTCTCTTGGTGACAGAAAACTCTCTGGGAAAAGAGTTTCAGAGAAACCAAAACATAGGCACCAACCAGGGCTACACTCCACTGGTGTGCTGTCAAAGGGAGCTGGGCAGGGATTTGGGAATTCTGGAGGATGACTGGCAGGAGCCCACAAGGACTGTTCCAGGGGGGTTCAGGTGAAAGCAGCGTGAGCAGCCCTTGGCCATGCAGCTGATCCCATCCATTGGGACAATTCCAGTTTAAGTTTTCCCCTCACGCTTTTCCTTGGGAAGATATTTTCCTCCATCCTCAATATAAATTTATTCCGTCCATTAACAATCACCAACAGCTGCTGCCAACCCTCTAGGCCTTGACTGGCATTGGAGCAGGTGCTTTTGGTGGTAACTAAACCAGAGCTTAGGGGTTCTTTCCATAGGTGTTTTGCTAAAGCCAATGTCCCCAAATCCCCATCACCACCTCTGCAGGAGATTTATGGAGCAGCTCGAGTCCCCTGCCCACTTTTGGGGATGTTCTGCTTGAACTGGATCTTTTTTTGTGGTTGTTGTTGGTTTTTTTCGTTGTTGTTGTTTTTGTTGTTGTTTGTTTGTTTGGGGTTTTTGTGGGGTTTTTTTGTGGGTTTTTTTGGTGGGGTTTTTTGTGGGTTTTTGGTGGGGTTTTGTGTGGGTTTTGTGTTGTTTTTTTTTTTTTGTTTTGGTTTGGTTTTTTTTTTTTGTGGTTTTTTGGTGGTTTTTTTGGGGGGGATTGGGGTTTTTTTTGTGCGTTTTGAGTTTGCAGTTGCATCTTGCTGTGCCTGTAGGTGCCAGGTGATTTCTCCATCTGCTCTGCTCTGCCTCCCTCGACCTCAGAGCTGCAGAGTGGAGCAGGAAAACTTTCTGTTGCTGCTTTTTGTGCCCCTCCCTCCAGCCTGGAGCGCCGGGGGAAGGAGGAGAAACCTCTCTGGGGGAGCTGAGTGCGTTTTAAAGAGCAGTGATATCTGTCAATGAGACAGCAGCTGCTCCCTAATTCATTCCCAGCTCTGCCTCCTCCTCCTCTTGGCCCAGAAATGTCGACACTGCACTTTTCTCTCTCTTGGGTTGTTTATTGAGTGGTTTTTTTTTGTTGTTGTTTTTTTTTTAATGCTTTCAGTGTGTCTAAGGGCTGTGTCGAGGAAAGGACAAAGAAAATTAGGGAGAGCTTGTGTCTGTGCAGCCCCTCCCTGGATCTATCAGTGCTGGATGAGTTAATTTTACCCAGGCTGGGCCACAGGAGGCCTAAGGAGCATGGAGGGGAGCTGCTAAAAATCCACCCAGAAGTGCCCATCTGTCAATCTGGCATTTGCAGGCTGTCCCTGGGCTGCTCAGGAAGGTCAGATGGCTGCAGGGCACTGAGGGGCTCCCAGAGCAGCTTTTTGGGAGGTGCTGGGAGCAGCCAGGCTGGCACGGGGAAGAAATCCGTGGCTTTTGTTGGGTGTAAAACATAAAAAAAAAAAGGAGTTCTGGTGTTCCCTGGGAGCAGCTGAGTCACCTGTGAGGCCAAAAGCATTCCCGAGGTTTTTCCCTGGGTCCCATTCCTGATTTTTCCCCCAGGTCCTCTGCTTTTTTTCATTTGCTGCTCTCTAACCTCACCTGTGCCAGAGATCTCTGTTAGCACCTCATTTTTGGGGGCATTACCAGGGAAACTTGGCTGGTGTCCCAATTATCAATGGAAACCCCAGGTCCTGCCCTGAGACCGGGCTGGATTCACCAAAACCAGGAATTCACCGGGCTGAATTTACCACAACCAGGAATTCACTGAGCTGAATTTACCAAAACCAGGAACTTACTGGGCTGAATTTACCAAAACCAGGAATTCACCGGGCTGGATTTACCAAAACCAGGAACTTTACGAGGCTGAATTTACCAAAACCAGGAACTTACTGGCTGAATTTACCAAAAAAAACCAGGAATCACCAGGCTGATTTACCAAAACCAGGAATTTACGGGGCTGGATTTACCAAAACCATGAGTTTTGTCCTCCTGTGAGCCCATTTGCACTCCTGTTCTGTGAAAGATTAATGAGGGGAGCCATGGTTTTGGTGGAATTGTGAACACTAAGGAGCATTTTGCACCTCTAGATACCTTGGATAGATCGAGATTTACCTCTGATTTAACAAAGATTTAAAAGATGTGTATTTGCTTAAAAAAAAAAAATAAAAAAGGAGAAAACTGTAACACACAGCAGAGCAAAAAGCTGAAAATCTCCTCGGGAGCAGTTTTGGATGGTTCATTGTTTCCCCACTCTGCTAAAAAAGATTTAAAGAGCTGCTTTTTTTTTGGGTTTTTGTCCTTTTTTTTCGGTTTTGTCCTCCTTTTGTCCCTGACGAGTTGCAGGAGGGGGAAATGATGTTTCTGTGTGCCAGAAATTCCTTGGAAAAGCTTTTTTTTTGTGTGTGTGTGCACCTTTATTTTCTTTGAGCACCTGTCCTTTATTGCTGCTGCAAACCCCATCCATCAGGCAGCACCGGGAATGCTTCCTCACCTGCTCCAAATCGTTTGGAATTCTCGGGAATGGCTGATGGAAGCACTGAGAGTTGAGGTGGGAGCTGCTGGGGTTTATACAGGGTGATTTAAAACGCTGCTTTGCTTCAAGTCAGGGAACTGAAACTTCCCTTATAAAACTTCCCTTGTACAGCTTCCCTCGTTTCTGTGTGGGAATCCAGGACATTCCTTTGGATGCCCTGGACAGTCAGAGACCTGAACAACAGGGTTTGAAACCTGTACAGGGGGGTCTGGGATCTGTACCAGGGGGGTTGGAGACCCTGGCACAGAGCCCAGGAAGGCAAGGGCTTTGACTTCAGCCCACCCATGGGAAAAGCTTCCAACACTGAGAGAGGAATTACAAGCCACAGAAGTGTGATTGAGAATAGTGTAGTTTGTCACATTTGGGTTTTTAGAATGGGGGTGAATGGGGACAAGATGGAGGATTCTGGGTGGTGCCCTGGGGTCTCCTCCTCCTCCTCCTCCTGCTTCTGCTTCTGCTTCTGCTTCTGCTTCTGCTTCTGCTGCTTCTGCTTCTTCTGCTTCTGATTCTGCTTCTGCTTCTTCTGCTTCTGCTTCTTCTGCTTCTGCTTCTGCTTCTTCTGCTTCTTCTTCTTCTGCTTCTTCTGCTTCTGCTTCTTCTGCTTCTGCTTCTTCTGCTTCTGCTTCTTCTGCTTCTTCTTCTTCTGCTTCTGCTTCTTCTGCTTCTTCTGCTGCTTCTTCTGCTTCTTCTGCTTCTTCTTCTTCTTCTTCTTCTGCTTCTCCTTCTCCTTCTCCTTCTCCTTCTCCTCCTCCTTCTCCTCCTCCTTCTCCTCCTCCTTCTCCTTCTCCTTCTCCTTCTCCTTCTCCTTCTCCTTCTCCTTCTCCTTCTCCTTCTCCTTCTCCTTCTCCTTCTCCTCCTCCTTCTCCTTCTCCTTCTCCTTCTCCTTCTCCTCCTCCTCCTCCTCCTTCTCCTCCTCCTTCTCCTTCTCCTTCTCCTTCTCCTTCTCCTTCTCCTTCTCCTTCTCCTTCTCCTTCTCCTTCTCCTCCTCCTCCTCCTCCTCCTTCTCCTTCTCCTCCTCCTTCTCCTTCTCCTTCTCCTTCTCCTTCTCCTTCTCCTTCTCCTTCTCCTTCTCCTTCTCCTTCTCCTTCTCCTTCTCCTTCTCCTTCTCCTTCTCCTTCTCCTTCTCCTTCTCCTTCTCCTTCTCCTTCTCCTTCTCCTTCTCCTTCTCCTTCTCCTTCTCCTTCTCCTTCTCCTTCTCCTTCTTCTCCTTCTCCTTCTCCTTCTCCTTCTCCTTCTTCTCCTTCTTCTCCTTCTTCTTCTTCTTCTTCGTCTCCACCTTCTCCTGTGACGGTGGCACAAAGTGGCTTCAAAGAGATTGGGTCAGAGTAGAAATGACCTGTTTAGTATAGAATGTAGATATTGGTGTGAAATTGTAAATAATTGATAATTGGTAATAATTGGTATAAGAGATGATGAGCCTCCATTGGAGGAGGAGTCTTTGCCTGGTGCCCGAGCTGCAGAGATCTTGGCTGGGCAGAGAGAGAATGAAAAAATAAAAAATAATAAACAACACAACCAACCTTGAAAACTGAACATCTGAAGACTCCGTTGTGTTCTTGTGTCTGCCTCGGGGCTTTTCAGAGGGCAAAGGACTCTAAACCACCCAAATCTCGGGAAACCAGCCAACCCGAGATTTCTGCAAAATTAGAGGGCCAAATTGTCACCTGGAGCTGCTTCCTGGAGCAGAATTTGGGTTCAAAAGCTGTTGTTTAGGTGGAAATAAGTTGATTTATGCCAGCTGAAGATGTGTTCCTAAAACTGCTTAAAGCTTTGCGTTCCTCTCTCAGCAGCCCTGCGAGATAAGGATTTACTGCAGCTGTTGGAGAAATGCAAATTTTTTATTTTTTTTTCCTCTCTCTCTCTCTCTCTCTCCACGAAATATGTCTTCTCATAAAAATGCTTCTTCGGTGTGTGAAAATATTTCATGAGCATCTTTAAGGTTTTGATGGGAGATGGGATCCCAGAAAGGAAAACATTTTTTCTTTTCTTTCTTTTTTTTTTTGAGCTTTCCTTTTTAGAACGCTGGGGGTTTTTGTTGGTTTTTTGGGGGCTTTTTTTTTGCTCACAGTCTCAATTATTTACATTTTCCCTGATGATAAAAAAAAAAAAAAAAGTGTGATAAATGTGAGCAGGCAAGTTTCTCATGCACACAGAAAGTGGTGCTTGGGGAGAGTGAAGAAATGGCAGTGTATTGTGGTGTTTCAGGCAGCTCTGCCAGTGACAAGCTTCGGCTTAAAATAAGAAAATCCTGGGTTCAATTTTTATTTGGCAGATTTCTTTTTTTGCCTTTTATCAGCTCCTGCAAAGCAGTCCACGCTTAGAGAGCAGAATCAATACCCAGGAAGGGTCAAGCAGCTTACAATTCATTACATGTGTGTGCTTCTGTCTGACAATGCAATTCTTGTTTCTCATTTTTCACGTCAACTTCTTCTCGGCGAGGAAAAAAAAAAACCCAAAAAAAACCAATAAAGGAAAGGAAAGAAAAGCAGGAATAGACAAAAAAGACAGAGAGATTTACTCGAGTCATCGAGTGGAATGGAAGCTGACAGGTTTCCTAATGTTACATGCCCAGAACAAAAAGGATTCCTCACTCTGCTCCTCTCCAAGTGCTTGAAAATCCTTTGTGTTGTTCACCAGGAGTCTCAGCTCCCGGACTCCCCACTAATTCCTTCAAAAATGAGATGCTCCCTGGCCTGGCAAGAATTATTGGGCAGATCAAAGGCGAGCAGCAGCGAATTCTTGGGATCTTTTCCAGGTTTTGTCACTGGATGTGCCCAAATTTCCCCAGGCAAACCAACTCTTTTGGGTTTTTTCCAGAGTTTGTTGGGGTTTTTTATCATCCTTGTTGTGAGGCAAGAGTAGAGGCAGCTTTGGGAAGGGTCAGGGTTTAAAACTGCTGGGAAGATCCTTCCTGGGGAGGGAGCTCTCTGATGATCCAACTGACCACAAGTTTCAACCTAATTCAGCATTTCCCCCAGGTCCAGCCGTGTTTGCAGGTCCCAGCCATCCCCACTCAGCTGTGTCCAGCTGGGAGCTGCAAATCCAGGGATAAACCTTGGTTTGGGGATCCCACCCCAGCAGCTGGAGCTGGTTTTCCTGGTGCTGAGGTGGCAGAGGCTGTGTGAGACTGGTGGGGTGTCCCTCCAGCCCTGGGGCAGTGTGAGGGAGGGGAAATTGCAAAATAAAAAATAAAATATAATAAAAATGCGTCAGGAGAGGTCCAGGGTTGTCTCCTGTGGTTCTGACAAAGCCTCCATGAATATCTTGGCTGGAACCTCCCAGTGAAAAGCTCATGGATTAAAGGCAGAATTTGGGCCTGGCTCTGCTCCAGAGGGGGCTTTTGGGACTGCCTGATCACAGCCAGGGGTCTGGGAGGGCTTGGTGACAAATCTTGCAACCCTGGTAAGCTCAGATGGATGCTCTTTGCACAGGATCATCCTGAAGGTTGTTTCTGGCAGGACTCATGTACATTTGCCTTTTCTGGGTGGGTGAGGGAAGAACAAAAGGAAATTTGGTTTTTGCAGTGTGTGAATTGCAGCCCCTCCTTGGGGCTCCCGAGCTTTCAGGGTTCCTCTGCAGTGGAAGGAGGAATCAGCACCATCAGCTTTTTGACTTTTCCACTTTTCCTCCCATCTTGAACTCACAGGAGAGGTTTGCTATGGAAAAGTGGGGCTAGTGGGACTTGGGGCTCATCTAATCCATCCCTGATCCCCTCTGCAACTGATTACATCACACTAACCCTGGTGGAAGTTCCTAAAATCCACCTCCAACAAGGATTTTCGTGCCCTCAGCTGTCTGTTATTTACCCTCAGCATTAACAGTTTATCCTAAGAAGAAATCTAAACCTCTCTTTCCCCATCTCCTCCCCTGCAGCTTCACCCTGTTTCCCCCTGTCCTGCCTCCCATGGCCTGGTGGATAATTCCCCTCCTCATCTTCACCCTCCAGATGAAATTGCCTTTCTTTGAGGCTTGGCTTTCCCAAGCCTCTCATCCATCTCCTGGATGTGCTGGGTGTTGACACAGAGCCCCAGCTGAGCTGGTTTTCCACCAGAATCCCACCAAACAACAGAATTCCCAGCCCCTGCTGGGGCAGGATGGCAAAAATCAACTCCAGAAGTCAGGGCAGGTGCACAGCCGTGTGTCAGAGCCACGGGCTGTTTTTTTGGGGTGGCAGAGCTGTTTGGTTGGGCTGAGGGAGGCACCTGCCACTGCCACCAGCCTTTGGGCACAGAATGTTATTCCCAGTGTGTAGCCTTGGTTCGTGCCTGGGATGTTCTGGTTTTCTGAAACTCTTTCCCAGAGAGTTTTCTGTCAACAAGAGACACGTTTTGCTAACTGTAACCTTTGTTTACATTCCTTTCCCTAGGAGGGACTTCTTCTTGATGTCCCTCTGGCTTGACCAATGTGATTGAAGGAGTTTGTCTTTCTTCCACCCACTGGGTTGTTCTCTGTAGAACAGCATAAAAGGGAAGAAATTCCCAGAAATAAACAGAGTCATTGTCACCTTCTGAGTGGGAGTCTGTGTCGTTCTGATCTTTAATAGCGTCACCAGTGGGATTTGCTCACCCAGCTCGTGCCCTCTGAGGATGGCACCAATGCAGTTTATTCTCCCTGCCAGCCAAAGCTGGGTTGGGAATCAGTAAATTCCCTTGTCCCAGGAAACTCTGGGTCTGGTTTTATGCCTTGATGCAATCCCTGTCAGTGCTGACAGCTGCAGCTCTCCACGTTAGCTGGGAAAACCTGCAGGAACAAAACCACTCGTGCATCTCCTTCCCCGAGCCCGGCGTGGCTCTCCTGTCATGTTCTCCCCCAGCAGCTGCTGATGTTTGCAAGTCTCTCTGCTCTAAGTCAGATCAGCTCCAGGAACAGAGCACGCCAGAGCTACAACTTCCCTCCACTCCCTCTCCCTCCCCTCAGCCCCAGTGTTTAATTTGCTCCCCACTCTGCTTGAGCAATTTCTTGAGAGCACAGTTTATATTTGCCTATGCAAATCAGCTGAACAAATATGCTGAGGAGCTCCAAAGATAGATCAGGACATTTCAGCACATGCCTAGCCCAGAGGAAAATCAGCCCAGGCCATTTTACTCTCTGTTAACCCTTCTTCCTTCACTGATTTGGGGCTTTTTTGGCAGGGAGCAGCTGTCCCACCTCTTGTGAGGCTGTGGTGTGGCTGTTGTGCACCGGGAGCACACACACAGCTGTGTGCTCAGAAATCTGTTGTCTTTCATGTCCTTTTATTGGAGAACAAGCAGTTCCAGGAGCTGCAGGAGTCACAGCCAGCTTTCCTTCAGCCCTGTGATTTATGGTGGAATCTCTGGTGCCTCGTAAAGTTCTGCTCTTCTGAGGCTCTGGGCATGGTTGGGGAGTTGATAAAAATCCTCTTCCCTCTGGGTGCTCTCTGAGCTGGGCTCAGCTGTTGCCTTTTTTTTAGGGGCAAGGAAAGAATTTGACCTTTCTCCTTGAATTCCCGCCAGCGCTTATAAAACAGGGGAAAAAAAAAATTAATTTTCCTTGAAACTGGTGGATGGCTGAGATGGGCTCCAACATCTCCTGAAGGACTCTGGCTCCCTAATTCGGGTTTGCCCTCCCTGCAGGGGGAAAAGGAGCTGCTTGGCATTCAGGGGGGCTGAGGAGCAGCTCCTGCAGAATGAGCTGTTCAGCCGGAAACATTCCGGAACAGCACGGCCACGCTCCCCTGGAACACAAGTGACTTCACTGGAGAGTAATTACTCCACTTTGGAAGAATGCTAATTACTTTGGAGAGGGTTTTTATTCTGGAATAAAGACCTGCTGTCGCCGTGTCCTTTGGGAGGCGTCAGGGAATGGTTTCTCCACTCCAGATGTTTTCCTCTTGTGGAGATGAGAGCTGGAGAGGCAGAGGCTGCAGTGGTGCTGAGCCTGGGGAAGGAAACAGGGATTCAGGGGTGTTTTACAGCAGGGTTGATTTAACCTCAGAGCATGTGGAAGACGGCACAGCTTCCCAGTGCTGTTTTTAGCTGAGTTTCCTCAAGAAATGAGCCTTACATAAGCAGTGTCTGTCTCCATAACTTCTGCACCATTAGCTCACTCCAGCCGTGCTGAGCACAGCACAGGAGGGGTCAGGGGTTGGGGCTGCATGTGCTTGGGTGCTCAGGGAGACCCTGTGCTGAGGGAGAGGCTGCAGGATGCCCTTATCCTGATAAAACACGGAATTACCTGTGCAATGGGATGGCCAAACGTGCTTCTCCTTGGAAGGAAAGCTCTCAGATGGCAAAGCCCACCACAGCACAGCCCCAGGACTGATTTCTGTGTCCACAGTTTTTTTCTTGGTGGTTTAAAGCTTCAGCAGCCCCACAAACTCTTCTCTCGGACTCAGCTGGAGCCAGCTCTGAGGAGGAAGAGCTGCTGCTCATCCTCATCCTCTCCTTTTCCGATTTTGCTGTCCCAGCCCAGAGTGGCTGGAAGCCAGAACATTTCCCTTGCAGCCCTCCCACTTGGGACTGTTCTCTTGTAGATCTGCAAAAGGGGAAGAGAACTCTGCAGCAGATCCCCCCAGATAGAGTCAGATGGCAGCTCGGGGTGCTTGTGCTGCTTCTGCAAATGTTTGGCTGTGTGCAGCCAAAAGCAATCTCAGTTTGCCAGAGAGTGGAACCTAAACTCTTCCCCCTCAGCTCTGCACTGGGTGAAAGGTGAGGGACAGCTCTTGATCCTCTGAATTGTCCGAGTTCATTGCCCAAAAGAACATTTTGGGTTGAGAATCAGTGTTTTTCACAGCACTGCATGAGGGAGGCAGCTCCTCTGATCACCGTGATCTGCTCACCTGGGAGAGAAGGGAAAGAAGAGCTGAGGGAAGGTCTGCTGCCTGGGCTGAGGCTGCTTTGGGGTGGGGATTGCTCCTCACATCCTTCTCCTGACTCACATTGCACCTTCTCCTGCTTCGGGGGCATTTGAGTGAGTTATCCCTGAGCAGAATGTGGATCCATCTGCAGTGATTCTGCAGAACAGCACAAAGGGGCAGAGAATACTGGAAAATAGGGAAGTCACCCCTGCTGGGGCATGGGGGCTGCTTCTTGGCATGCTGTGCACCCAGAGTGGAGTGCTTTGGGGGAAAAGGATCTGATTTTGGGTCCCCCCACCATCCTCTGAGAACCCCCAGCTCACCTGAGGGCAGGTTTGTTGTCATGGCCATGGATTTGTCCTCCTGCTGAGGGGGAGTTCAGCTCTTTTTGCTTCTGGCTGTGCCACAGCAGAGCCAAATTTGGGGCAGAGGGACCTGAGTGCCCTAGGGCACAGCCAGGTCACCCTGTCCCCAGCCAGAGCAGGGCAGGTGACAGCCCTTGTCCTATTCCAGCCCTGCCTGGTGCCAGGACAGCTGTGCCAAAGGGCTCTTGGAGGTGTCAGAGTGACCCTGCAGAGCTCCCTGCCTTGTCCCCAGTGTCCCCACTGGTCCCTGCTGGTGCCTGGTGACAGCCAAACGCCTGCTGGAAGGGCTGGCACCTTCCATGGCTCTGGGATGTGTTCCCAGATCCAGGCACAGCAGGGAGGATTTTTTTGTTGTTGTTTGTTTTGGGGTTTTTTTGCATGTGTCAACATTAGAAAGCAAAAAAGCAGACAGGGAAACATTGAAGAATCTCTCTCCCAGCCCAGCTCTTGTGCTTTTATTTGTCAACACTTATTTTTGTTTCCTGACACAAAGTGGAAACATTTGGTCAGTGTTTTGGCTCCTGTCCCTGCTGTTTTCCCTGTCTCCTGCAGTGTCACTTGGAAGGACATTCCAGGCTTTTTTTGTCTTTTCTGTCAGGCATGAAGCTGTAAAATATTTGGGTGGGTGGGGGGTAACAGTGTTTTAATCTCAGGAGATTTTTTTCCTGGCTCCAGGGCTGCCCTTTGGGCGAGGGAATGTTCTCAAAACCTTCTGCAGAGCTGCCAAACTCGTGGTCATTTACCTTTGCAAATGATGGCACACAGAGTTGGACAGAAACAAAAATAATTTGGCTGAGCTGATGCTCAATGGTCCAAGTCTTAGTTGGAGCCTTTAATAATTTTAATGCAATTACCCTCACAATTATGGTCGGATAAATCAATGCTCAGAGATCAGGGGAATCTTGAATTTCTGTTTGTTCTTTGTTCCCATCTCTGTACCTGGATAAAACAGGACAGTGAATGAGAGGGAACAGGGGTCTGACCCCCTGTTAAACCCAAAATTAAGATTTTGGATTCACCGTTTCCATCACTTACTGGATTGATGAGCAGAAATGTCCTGCAATCAGAGGACTGATTACTTAATAAAGGAAATCCAGTTTATAGCACCAAAGATTGTGAATCGTGCCACCTCTTCTGCTTTAGCAGGCACCCTTGAGCAAACACTGACTTCCCTCAACTCCAGTTTCCCCATCCCTGAGTGGGGAATCTGGATCCCTCTGCACCTGCCAGAGTTCAATTCCAATTTTCTAATGGCTTTCTACAAACTAGTGTAAAGAGCATTGCAAAAATTCGGCCAAAACTTTGCTCATTTCTTAATATTATATGTCATATATGTATTATATTCTTTTATATATAAATAAAATATAGACATCTATATATAATATATACATTATATATCTATACATTATATGTGTATATATAATATACATAATACATAATACATAATACATAATACACAATATAAAATATATAAAATATATAAAATAATATATAAAATAAAAAGTAAAAATATAAAATGTAAAATATAAATATAAAATATAATATATAAATATAAAATATAATAATATTATATATTATATAATATATTATATAATATACAATGTAATATATACATTATATAATTATATATAATATTAATATATACATTATATAATTATATATAATATATGTAATTATATAGATAATATTCTATATAGGGATTATATTTCTTAATATTTTATGTGTTTTATATATGTAGATATATGTGTTATATATGTATTATATATGTATTATATTCCCTGCCTGTTTTCCTCCCCAAAGCCCTGTTTTTCTATAAATGTATAAAATAATAAAAATATATCCCCTGGCAGGCAGACTTTTAGCTGAGCAGATTAACAGATGTCAAAGCCATAAAACCCAACCCTGGGCACCACACCTGCATTTCCTGTGGTAAACCTGGCCTGGAAGCAAGGTGGGAGATGAAGAATTGGAGGTGAAGCCTCTCTCAGCTGCACGGCCAATGAGCAGAACATTCCAGAGCAGCAGGATCCCTGTTCATTCCTCCACCTGTGTTTAAGGGGTTGGTTGCTCATGGACAAAGGGCAGGGAGCACCTGTGAGCTGGTGCTGCCACGGGAAATTGGGAGCTCCCTGCTGTCCTGTGGGGAACTCCCTTTCAGGAGTCCCTGCTTGTGAGGGGATCTTTTTTCCTCCAAAAGTCCAGTACCAGGGTTAAAAAGATAAATGAGACTGGCAGCTTCGGTCTTCAGAGCTGTTTATTCCATTTCTTATCTCAAGTTCTGCGCGCCACCAAAACCTGGCTTAGTGTGCCAGAAACACGGTGAAAAACAACCCCAGACAGAAGATCCCAAGGTTCTTAAAGGTTTCTAGCCCAATTAACTCTTTAAATGTGCTATTTTTACAATTTTGTGCCAATCATCACTGCCTATTCTAAACACGCAACCTCTGTGTCAAACCCACTCTACCAATGTCTCTGTGCCACCATCACAGCAGAAAATGAAGCAGAAGAAGAAGAAGAAGAAGAAGAAGAAGAAGAAGAAGAAGAAGAAACACTGCACAAAATTCTCCATCTTGCTCTCATCTGTCTCCACACTAAAAACCCAAAACTACAAATTTTCATCCTGTGACAAACTAAACTACTGTTTCTTCCAAACCTTCATGGGTTTCAACTCATCTCTGAGTGTTGGAAGTTTTTCCCCATGAACCAAGGTCAAAGGCAGAGCTTTCCTGGGGTCCAAGCCGGAGTCTCGGACCCCCCAGGGCAGCACAAGGAGTTTTCCACCTGCCCTGGACTCCAACACTGTCTGACAGGTTTATTATTCCAGCTGCCCTGGGCTTATTCACCAAACAAGGAGCCAGGATCCCTGATGGAATTCCAGCCACTGCTCTGGAGCTGCAGGAGCAGCCCTGGGTTTGGAGCCCTTCAGGGCTGGCCTCCATTTGTGTTTGGCATTTGAAATGGGGGGAGGAGGAGGAAGGGAAAATCTTGGCTCCACGGGTTTGTTCTGTCAAGGAGTCAGGCTGAAAGTGAAAATGAGGGGTTGTTTTCCCCTGCCAGCTGGGATGGGGCTGGGACAATCTCCTGGGATGCTGCTCCTGCCCACTCCGTGGTGGCACTAGGGGAATGGGAGTGGGGGTTTATGGCAGGGAAAAAAACCTTTATCCTGTTCTTGGGATCCCTGTGGGAATGGGAATGGGGGTTTATGGCAGGGAAAAAAACCTTTATCCCATTCTTGGGATCCCTGTGGGAATGGGAGTAGGGGTTTATGGCGGGAAAAGCCTTTATCCCTTTCTTGGGATCACTGGGAGAGCTGGGAGCTGGGATTTGAGAGGCCAAGCAGGGCTGGGGCTGAGTGACCAGCACAGCACAGCCACAGTCCCCGGTGTCCTGCTCTGCCCCTGGGCTGCACAGCTGGCACATCCCTCACTGGGAGCCTGGATTTATGGATTTAACCTCCCCCTTGTCAGCTCCAGGGACCTGCATTTCCATCTTGAAGCTCTCCAGTTCCCAATCTCCCTCATTTGCTTTATACCTCTCATTTCTGCTCCTCTCCCCCTCTGACAGGTTCTGTAAATCATCACCCCTGCCCAGGGTTTCTCTTCCCTGGTCACCAACCCAGGGCAGGCTGGATCCTGGTGCTGTGAATCCCTGTGCCTGTTCCTGCTTCCCAGCTGCTCTTCCCTGCCTGTTTTCAGGCAGCTGAAGCTGAAAGAATTGCTTTTGAGCAGAGGCTTGGAGCCTGCCTGCTCGAGGGAACTTCACTGTACCCTTGAAGAATTACCTAATGTGGTGAGATTCACTTGTCTGGTTACCTAAGTGCTTTGTTCCTGCTCTCCCAGAGAGGAATTGCTGACTCCCGTCAATGTGTGCTCTGAAATTGCCTTTCCTGGAACCTGCATCCCTCTCCAAATGCCAGGACTCCATTAGAGCAGAGGAGGGGACAGAAAAAGGCCCCTCAGTTTAACACTTTCACCTGCGGGGTTGACAAGAATTCCATCCCTGCCCCAGAACCTCCTCTGTGACACCTGCACCGTTCCATTCCTCCCACAACCCAGCCACAATGATCCTGCCTGCTCTGGCTGCTTGTTTAAAGCCCCTCAGGGCAGCTGGCTCCTGGATATTTACTCCAGCCAGGTAGGAAATGTAGGTCCTAAAATAATACAAATAATGAGGCTTTTCACTTTATCTTTGCTGGCCTGCATGTCTCTCTCTTTTTTCTTTTTTTCTTTTTTTTTTCTTTTTTTTTTTTTTTTTAACTCCATCCTGAAAGATAAGGAGCAGAACTTGAGTGTTTTAAGGGATTGTTTTAAGGGATTTTTTTGTACCCAGCCAGCTCCCTGCAGGGCCAGGTGTTGGGATTCACCAAGCTCTGCTGGCTGGGATTGTCTCCTGGGGTGAGGATGTGGGGGATGCTGCAGCCAGCCCCAGGGAGCTGTGCTGTCTGTACAAACCCTCCATGAGGCTTTGAGGGTTTTCCCTTTTGTTCAGGGTGCTTTGAATGTGCTTGTTCATGATGTGAATGATGCTCTGTGTGTGTATATATATAAAATACATATATTTTATATGTTTGTGCTAGGAGACGTGCTCTGGCATGTGTGTGCTCCTACTGAAGGTGATCTTATACATATATATAATTTATATTTTTGTTTATATTTATTTATATTTATTTTTATATATTTTATATTTTATATTTTATATTTTATATTTATATTTTTATATTTTATATCTGTAAGGGGTGTTTGCATGCACAAGGACCTCCTCAGGCAGTGGTGAGAGAGGCAGAATCCTTGGAGGAGGAGGTGCCTGAATGGAACATTCCCTGGGATGTTCCTGGGGAGCTGAAATGGGAATCAGCTCTGGCCAAAATCCACTGCAGGATTCAAGGGGCATCAGGAAGTTGCTGGGACATTGTGGGAAGTGCAGGGATTTTGTCTTGTCCTTGAGGCCTGAACAGACCTGGATAAAATATCTAAAAGATAAGGGGTCATTTTGTGGGGTCAGCTGGCAGGGCTGGGGTCCCCACAACCACCCCAACTATGTGCTGCTCTCTCCATCCACATCCTGGCAGCATGGATAGATTTCCTTATCCCTGCTGCCTCAAGAGCAGGGTTTTCCACGAGGTTTGGATTTTTTTTTTTGTAATTACCTGCAGTCTTCCCCAGGTTAGGAAGGCACTGACTGGCTCAGCTTCTCCAGAATTCTGGCACTGCACTCCCCTGCCCTTGAGAGCAAGGGGAGATGAAGAGATAGGGCCTGGCTGGCCACCAGGATGAGTGGTTTTCATTAGAGGTGTGTGAAAAGCCTCGCTGTTTTTCAGCAGTGATTAAATGAAAATGTATGTACACGCCAGAGACCTGATGTCAGCCCTGTGGGCAACAGAGCCCGAGATGAGAGGCTGAAGAAATAAGAAATTGTCACTGGTGTTATGAATTCGCCGTGGCCCCGGGTCTGAGGGTTTTCCTTGATGACAATTTTTTTTAATATAACGCACTGGAACCGCTTTGAAGCCAAGAATTCAGCTGGCAAAAGGGGGATCTGCCACGCAGGAGCCTGGCCAAGGGAGGGATTCCTTCAAAAAGTAACCTGGGGGGAACCTGAAAAGCCCTGCAGGGCTCTCCTGCCTCCTGAGCTCTCGGGGTCTCTGCTCACCCGAGATCAGGGTGGTCTTTGCCCTTTTGCCCTCAGAAGAGCCCCAAGCCGAATGCCCGAACAAACGAGGTCTTTAGAAGTTCTTTTTCAAGGTAGTTTCTTTTGTTTTATTTGTCTTATCTCAGTTCTTTTTCTCTGAGCCTGGCAGAGGTCTGAACAGCAACGGGCAACAGGTGACGACTCCCCCTCTGACCAAGGCTCGTCATCTTTTATACAGATAATTGTGTGTACATTATTTACAGTTACAAACCAATATCTACACTCTACACTGAACAGGTGTCTTCTACACTAACCCAATCCCCCTAAATCTACTTGGTGCCATCATCACTGCAAAAGATGGAGACGAAGAAGAAGGAGAAGACTTCAGGGCACCGCCCAAAATCCTCCATCTTTTCTCTGGTCATCCCTGTTCTAAAACCCCAAATGTGAAAATAATATTACCTTTTACCACCCTTGGAGGCTTGCAATTCCTCTCTTAATGTTGGCAACCTTTCCCATGGACTATAGTCAAGGCCCTTGCCTGTCTGAGGTCTGTGCCAGGGTCTCCAACCCCCCTGTACAAACTCCAGACCCCCTTGTACAGGTTTTAAACCCCCCTGTACAGGTTTCTGACTGTCCAGGGTATCCAAAGGAATGCCCTGGACTCCCACACTGAGCAAGGACCAAAATGCTCGGGGGTGTGGATTAATCTGGGTTTTTAGCCCCTGGAGGTCGAGAAGGATCTGGAAGCTTTTTAGGGCACCAGGACAGCGGATTTGTCTCCTTCCAGCTGGAGGTGTTGCAGCTTTTTGACTCCTTTGCTGCCCTCCAGGTAAGAACCAGAGCTGCTCAACAAGTGCCTGCTGAGGTATTGTCCCACAGGTATTGAGTGCACCTCGGCAAGCTGCAAATACAGGTCAGGGCTCAGCTGGGAGGCAGGTGCTCATCCCTGCTGCTGAGGGGAGCTTTTGAGGCCAGCACAGAATCCTCTTCTTTCCTCCCTGTTTCACAGCTCACCTTCAAATGCTCCTCAGAGAACAGAACAGGCACAAAGGCAGCGCAGGAAGGGCAAGAGGCATCCTTGTCAAAATCCTTGGTGTCAAAAATAGCTGCCTGAGACGTTCCTCCTGCTGCTGGAAGCTAAATTATGATCATAACTCGCTGTCCTCGGGTTTTTTTGCAGCGCAGTGTCCTTCCCTCCACGGCATCTCCCAGCCCTGGGTAGCTGCAGGGCCCAATCCCTTCCTCTCATGTCAGACATCACAGGCAGCAGAGTGCAGGGCTGCCAGATCAAACGGCCCTTAATGAATGTGGAACCAGGGGCTTCATTAGTGCCGGCCTAACAGGGCTGGAAAAAGCTTGGGGGAGGAGGAGTGTGGGGTCACTGCTGCTGGAGGGCTCTTTGGGGTGTGCAGCTGCCCAGCTCAGCCCCTCACAAGAGAATCTGAGCAGCTCCTTGTTGCCTTTATGTTCATTTTAGGGCAGAGCTGGGGGTTGCCTTTTGGGCTGTCCCTCCCTCGCTTTCCCTCTTCTGCACCTCCTCAAATCTTCAGGGTGCACTCTGCCCAAACTTGATCCCGTTTTATCTTCCCCTTTCTGGGCCAGAAGCTGGATTTGCAGACACTCAAGTGCTGAGAGCAGCAGTCCTCTTCTTCTTTTCCCTCTGCTCCTTTGCACGAGTCTGCTCCTGCCTGGCCCAGGGTCCCAGATCATGCCACGGGGAGGTGACACAGGGCCAGCTCACCTGGATTATCCTCCTGTGTGCTTCTGCTGGATCCTTGCTGCTGATCCCGAGCTCCAGAGCTCCATTTGGAGCCTGAGGATTTATTCTCCTCCATAACCAGCTCTGCTGGCCTTGCAGACACAGTGTGGGTGCTCTGCAGCTGCCCCTGGCACAGAGCTTTGTGCCCTTTCTGCCCTGCAAATGCAGGAATTCTGCAGCTGGGAAAGGCTTGGCTGTGCACCCTGAGCAGGAAAAACCCATGGATGTGCTGAGGAGCCTGGATTCCTTTGCTCAGCACGGGCTGGAGGCATCCTGGCCAGGAGGCAGCTGCTGAGAGGGCTCTGGAGATACCCCCTGTCCGCCCCTGGGTTCCTGTGGCTCAGTTTCCTTGGAGGCTTTGGAGGAATATCTCAGTGAAACAGGGTAAAAGATTCCCAAAGAGGCTCTCACCCCCTGGGATCAGTCCAAGGCTTTATTCTCCAAGGGTTCCAGGGCAGAGAGAGAGAGAACAAGGAAGAACAGGACTTTATCTGGTCTCTGCTCAGGAGAGAGAGCTGGACCTGAGCCAGCAGGGTCAGGATAGGGAGGAAGGGTCAAACTGTGGGAGTCCAGGGCATTCCTTTGGATACCCTGGACAGACAGGAACCTGGACAACAAAGTTTGAGATCTGTACGGGGGGATCCGGGATCTGTACAGGGGGGTTGGAGACCCTGGCACAGAGCCCAGGAAGGCAAGGGCTTTGACTTTAGTCCATGGGAGAGACTTCCAACACTGAGAGAAGATTTACAAGACACAAAGTGTAATAAAGAATTGTGTAGTTTTCACATTTGGGTTTTTAGAATAGGGGTGAATGGGGATGAGATGGAAGATTCTGGGCGGTGCCCTGGGGTCTTCTCCTTTTTTGCCTCCATCTTCTGCTGTGACGGTGGCACAAAGTCATTCAAGGAGATTGGGTCAGAGTAGAAATGACCTGTTTAGTATAGAATGTAGATGTTGGTGTGAAATTGTAAATAGTTTATAAGTAATAATCTGTATAAAAGATGATGAGCCTCTGTCAGGGGCAGAGTCTTCGCCTGATGCCCGTGCTGGACAGACCTTGGCCGGGCACAGGGAAAAAGATAAAAAATAATAAACAATGAGAAAAACCTTGAAAAAAGAGCTTCTGAAGACTTTGGTTCATTTCTGCAATTGGCTTGGGGTTTTGAGAGGGCAAGGGACTCTAAACCACCCAAATCTTGGGAAACTAGCCAAACCCAAGATCAAACTCCATGGTCACAGCCTTCAGGGGGTTCTGGGGAAAAAACCATTCCCCAGAGGAATACAACAGGCTCTGAGCACAGGGAGGGGACGAGAGGCTGTGGGAGCACACATTTTGTGCAGGGGCTGCATTTGCAGAGGGATAAAGAAGGCCCAGGCTGGCAGGGCGTGAAAACCCTCCCTGCTGGAGGTGCCCTGTGCCTCTGGCTGTGCAGGCAGAGCAGAGCTGGGACTGCCTGTGCTGGGCTGAGGTGCTGAATGCACTGATCAATACTTTAATCAAAAAGAAACCCCGAGATTAATTGGAGTGCTGGGGCTCCACTCTGTGAATAATGAAATCACTGAGGCAGGTGAGAAGGGGCAGGAGCGGGATGTGGCCCTTTCAGGCTGGAAACAAGGAGGATTTGCACGCTGGAATGTGCAGTGTGGCTGCTGCCCCTCTGAAGAGGGAAATTCCAATTTAGCAGATTGGTGTGAGCAGTGCATTGTTTGTCACCCTTCCCTGGGCTGAGTGGATTATTTATTTGTCACCCTTCTGTGGGCTCAGGGGATTATTTGCCACCCTTTCCTGGGCTCAGTGGGTTGATGTGACCTGTGGATTATTTGTCACCCTTCCCTGGGCTCACTGGATTGTTTATTTGTCACCCTTTCCTGGGCTCAGGGGATTATTTTTTTTCACCTTTCTCTGGGCTCAGTGAATTATTTGTCACCCTTCCCTGGGCTCAGTGGATTATTTTTTTGTCACCCTTCCCCAGGCTCAGTGGATTGTCACCCTTCCCTGGGCTCAGGGGATTATTTTTTGTCACCCCTCCCTGGGCTCAGTGGATTTTTTTTTTTCACCTTTTCCTGGGCTCAGCTGCCTCTGGCTGCTGCTCCCTGCTCATCCTGGAGCCCTCTCAGGGACTTCTCCCTTTGACTTGAGATGAAAGCCCTGCCAGTGCCGTGCCTTTCTAGAAGCTCTCCTTTTCTCCTTTTTCATCACTTTTTTTTTTTCCCCTTTACATCAAGAGGACTTTTCTCTGTCCACAACGTTGCAGACAGATAAGATCTAACACAGAGTGTGAGTTTTGCATGGTCCCAGGGCTCCTGGAAATCAGCCTGACCAACTTCAGGTGCCCAAAGGCGTCGTTTTAAGTGTGGACAGACTGGCACAGGCAGAAGAAATCCCTTTGAGCCCATTAAATCCATGGAAGGGAAGGGAACTTTCTGGGGCTCAGGCATTGCTAAAGCCATATGATTTTATTTTAAAGGATTACCTGAGTGGAGAACCCTGCGGGGATAAGGAAAAAAAATGCTGTTCTGGAGTGATTCAGGAATTTTCTTTTAATTTAAAAACTATGAGCAAAGCCTGCCAGTGTTAGGATTTTAATTAGAGTGAATTAAAAGCTCAGAGGAAAGTGGAATTATTTGTAAATAAATAACTCTTAAAACCTTGATGTACAGCATTAGAGGGGAGGGCTGAGGGGAGCAGAAACCCTGCTGGGAATAAATGCAGAACACGGGCTGGGGTTCAGTGCTGTCACAAGGAACTTCTCTGGCCTTTAAAAGGCCCAGACAGTTTGTGATAAGGGATGAGATATTTTTCTGCTGGCAGCGAAGAAATATTGGCAATAAAAACGCTTCAGCTGCTTTTAGACTCTGTCCCGTGATTTGATTAATTTCCTAGGCTCTATTTATTTGTCGTGGTGGATGGGAGATCCCATTTCCCATCGATTTTGTCAGCCAGAGGGACACCACCTGCACAAAAAGGTGAGCTGATCACAGCAATCCCAGCTCCTCACACCTCCTTCAGTCATAGAGGTGAGTTTAGTTCCATTTGGCAGCTTTGAAAGGACCACACCCCACCCCCCAGACATGAAAACCATCAAATCCAAAGCACCTCCAGCTCAATTTGCCTCCACTTTTACATCCCCAAAGCCCCTGATCAATAAGTTTCCCTCTGCCCCTGCCTCAGATAAATTGGCCTCCAATTAAATCCTTAGGAAACATCCAGCTAAAATGGTTCTAGTTCCTCTTTTAGTTCTCAGGCAGGGGGGAAGATGAAGATTTCTTTTTAAAAGCCTCATGCAAATGTGCAGCTTTCGTTGCTGTTCAATAAAGTTGATCATTTTAGTGAGGAAGTATCAATGCAATTTTCCACCCCGCTGACTTAAAGATTGGCTCTGGGTGTAAACGCAGCCATTCCTTCTCCTCTCATTAGTGTGGGGAGCAAACGAGAGGGAAGAAAATCTTCTGTTGTCTCCCTGTTAAACGTTATCATACTGTCTTGGGTTATGGAACCAAAACTGTGCATTCTATTTCATCTGCTGAAAGCAGCTGGGAGATGTTTTTTCTTTATCTTTTGTAACTCTGGGGGAGGGGGGCGGTGCCTTCTGATAAGGGGCAGCTGTTCAAACCAGGTGGGGCAGTGTTTGTTATCTCTGTCACCACCTGTCCTCCCTCCAGGGGATCTCTGCTGCTGATGGGCCATGAAGGCTCACCAAGGACAGGACACATTCCATCATCCCATGGGGAGATGCTCCACCCAGTGGGAGGAGCCAACCATTCCTACCTGGATAAAACTGAGACTCAGGAACACCAGGGATCTGGTTCCACTGGATTCCTGGAGGGAGATCAGACCCTTCTCACCATCCCTGGGACCTTCTCACCATCACTGTGCCCTTCTCACCATCCCTGGGCCCTTCTCACCATCCCTGGATCCTTCTCACCATCCCTGGCCCCTTTTCTCTCAGGTTCATCTCTGCTCCAACAGAACCACATCTGCCACTCCAGGAGGACTCACTGTGGGCTGCTCCCAACCCCCTGACCAACAGGGTGTCAGGTTGGAGCTCTGACTCTGTCAGAGTTTCTAGGATTGTTGTTTATTTGCTTGGTTATTTGTTTTACTACTACATTTGTTAATATTCCTAGTACAGAACTGTTATTCCTTTTCCCAAACCTTTGCCTGAAAGCCCTTAATTGCAAAATTATAATTTGGAGGGGGTGAGGGGTTTACATTCTCCATTCCAAGGGAAGCTCCAGCTTTCCTTGGCAGATACCTGTCTTTCCAAACCAAGACACATACCCTAAATAAATCTCTGAAATTCTGCCTCCAAACCAGGCAGCACCACTGCATTTTTGCAGGTCCTTTTTCCATCTGTGCCTCAGCTGAATGCAGAACTCGGGAATGTCTTTCCAGCCCATTACATCTCCCAGTGAAAAAAATGTGAGAATTACCTCTGATGTTTGTGGGAAGCCATCAGGATGTAAAACACCTGAAAATGAAATATTAACTTTGCCACCCCAGCTGGTGATGGCTGTTATGTTTTTGCATTAGAACACATTAAGGTGAAGTTCCTGCCTAGGAAAGAAATAAATAAAAAGATCCCCCAGCTCCCATCCCAGCAATGACAGGCTGATGGGAGAGGATAAAATTGGAAAGTTGAGGGGGGGGAAAATATAATATATTCACAGTTTAGATGACAGTGAATATAAAGACAGACTGAGCTTAAGTGGAAGTTGCAAAATATCCTTGGGAAGTCTTATTCCCTCCAGATTGCTGCCAGATATCCTGGAAAGTGTGTATTTGTAGCAGAAGAAAAGCAAACCCGTATGGATTGAGGATGTGAAAGCATCTCTGTCGCTGTTTAGTTCGTGGGTTTGACAGAAAAGCTCAATATTTGTCCCTTTTTTGGAGCAGTTTCCTGGCTGTGCTGATCAGGGTGGGTGAACACTCCGCTCCAAACCCCTGGGCCTCGGGAGTGGCTGCTTCTCCAGGGCAGGAGGCTTGGTTTACCTCGAATTTTGTGAAAAATCTTGCCTCTTTTAGGCTTTTTTTACCCCTTTACTGCGTTGTGGTGGGGCCTGCTCTGAGCTGGAACCTGCAGACAGCAAAACCACCTTGAGAGACTTAGAGGAGAATGGATAAAAATGCTTTAATTCACTCTTTTTCCTTCACTGTCCCTTCACTTTTTGCTCCCAAAAACCTCCTTTCATCACTTAGGAAGGAAGATAATTGAGGAAAAAAAACCCTTCAATCCTTTTCCTGCTCTGTCCCCTCCCAAAATCTGAATTTCCCTTCCACAACGCTGCTCGTTTTAATGTGCAAAGGAGAAATTCTGGCTCATTAACATTGATTGCCTCATTTTGCAGCTGCTTTTAGGGTTATTTGTTTGGACTTGCTTCTGTTTGGGGTTCCTTGAGAGAGAACTTCTCATTTTTTATTTTTTTTCCCCTCAGAAATAAAAGGTTTGGGGCCAGACTTTGTGGTTAGCAGATGCCAACAGGAATCCTCTGCTCTAAAGAGCTTTTAGATAAATGGGTTTTACTCCAGGTCTGCTAATTAAACAGTCTGGAGGCTTCAAGGGCCAGGAAAGGGGGGAAAAAAAGGTGATAAAAACAACAGAGCTGATAATATTTAGGTTTCCAAACGATCCCCAGTGAGTTAAAGGGGCACCAGGTGCTCTAATGAAAAATTATGGATGAATGGGAAGCAGTGCATAACGAGGGGCAATTTTTTTTCATATTTTCTACAACTGAAGCTTTGTTTTAAAGCAATTTTCCTGTCAGGAGCTCGAGCAGGCTGGGTGTTTTCACGGGAATATTCCTAGCAGGGATTTCTTTGCCTGGAGGTGCCACACCTGGTGGTTTTCCCGGTTTTAGTGACCCCACGGGGAGTTCATCTCTGCCCTCCCCTCCTCCCAGCTGGTGTAGGTGATCACTGTCACTGAGGGCAAAATGAGGATTTTTTGGAAAGCTCTGGCAGTTCCCTGGAGCAGAATGTGGGGATGAGTGTCTAATCTGGGAATTTTGCCTGGTTTTTCCATCCAAGGATACTGCTGGAATGGTGGATTTGGCTTCTTTTGGTGCCCAGTGTGACTTGCTGCTGTCCCTCCCCATCTCCCAGGGCTGTGCTGGGCTCTCTGCCATCCAAGGGAGAGGATTTGGGATCCCTGATGGATTTTCCTGGGAATGTGCACCTCTCTGAGCAATGGGCTGGTGCAGGTGATCTCTGTCACAAAATGAGGATTTTGTTGAAAGCTCCAGCTCTCAGCCTGTGACCTCTCCCTCCCTCCTGCACCCCCCAGGCAGGTGCTGAGGGATGGATTTGTTAAACCCGGCCTGGAAAGTGCTGTTTGAACTCAAAGCATCATCCAGAATTCCACTGAAGGCCTTCCCAGGCCAGGCTTTGTTTGCAGCAGGCTCAGAAATGAATTTTTATTTGCAGGCTCGTGGGGGGAAGAGCGATAAAAAGCAAACAGGGGGAAGTGCAGACAACAGGAGCTGCATGAGAAATGTTTGGAAAAGGCACTGCAAGGTCTCCCAGGCTGGGCAGAGAGGAAAGTTTTCCAGGCAAAGAGTCCCACGCAGGGATGGCTCTGAGGATTAATATTTAGGAGGAAAGCAATCAATTCTGATGAATAGCAAATTATTTTCCGTGCATTTTGTGCTATTAAGGACACATAAAGCAGGAGAGGAGATAACCACCCCTATTAATAATTATTAACCCACCCCTGTCAGCAGCTGGATCCTCAATGCTGCCTGAAGCAGAGCCTGGCTGTGTAATTTAACACTCAGAATTCAGCACAGACTGGATTTATCACCGTTATTTTGTTGTTCTTTGTTTTGACAAATATTATCAGTGAGTGTTTGTAGCTTCTCGCTCAGGTGTGGTGGCACAGGCTGAGCCACGCGTGGAGCTCTGCCAGGGGTTTGACATGATTTGTCTGGGATAATCACAGTAATATTCCTCATCTGGAATAACCATAATATTCCTTACCTGGGATTTGAGGTGCCTTTAAAAGCTGTGCCATCCCCAGGGGTGACAGGGAGGCAGCACTGCCACGTTCTGTGCTAAAAACCAAATTATTATTGAGACCTCTTAATCTCTGCAGTGAGTACAACATGCTCTGGCTGATTGCCTCCAAGGACAAAACTGAATTTTTTTCCTTTCCTTTCCTTTCCTTTCCTTTCCTTTCCTTTCCTTTCCTTTCCTTTCCTTTCCTTTCCTTTCCTTTCCTTTCCTTTCCTTTCCTTTCCTTTCCTTTCCTTTCCTTTCCTTTCCTTTCCTTTCCTTTCCTTTCCTTTCCTTTCCTTTCCTTTCCTTTCCTTTCCTTTCCTTTCCTTTCCTTTCCTTTCCTTTCCTTTCCTTTCCTTTCCTTTCCTCCCCTTTCCTCCCCTTTCCTTTCCTTTCCTCCCCTTCCCCTTCCCCTTCCCCTTCCCCTTCCCCTTCCCCTTCCCCTTCCCCTTCCCCTTCCCCTTCCCCTTCCCCTTCCCCTTCTTCCCCTTCCCCTTTTCCTTTCCATCTGTATTGGATTTTTGGAGCATCCAGGAGCTGTCAGAACAAGGGATGATGATCCAGCAAGGGAGCAGTGAGGACAGGGAGCTGTCCCCAGCTCAGGGGGGACATGGAGCACAGCAGTGGGCTCGGCTTGGGGTGCACAGGTGTGTGGGGAAACAGGAGAAGTGGATCAGGGAAGGGAAAGAGTGGGGAAAATTAAAATTCCCAGTGGGGAAGGTGGCTTTGTCCCCTGCAGTCCATCCCAGAAAAGCCACCGTGCTCTGTGTGAGTTAATCTGGAGTCCAGAAATCCCTGTGGCTTCTGCAAATCTGTTTGCAGTGAGTTCATGGAATGGAATCATCATTTAGGTTGGGAAAGCTCTTTAATATTGACTCCAGCCATAAAGCCAACACTGGCAATGCCAGCACCAGCCCATGTCCCCAAGTGCCACTTCCACACCTCTGTTAAATCCCTCCAGGATCTCTCAAATCCCCTGTGCTAAACCTTTTGGTGAAGAAATTTTCCCCTAAAATTCAGCCTAAAGCTTCCCTGGTGCCTCTTGAGGCCTTTCCCCCTTCATCCTATCACTTGTTACCTGTAAATAACAAAAAAATTTGTGATTTAACCATTTCTGCTTTTCATAATTTATTTATCCACGCGTTAAATGCTGTTTAATGGGAATTTGTAAATTTATTAAGGTAGATTTTGCTGAATTTTTTAAATGTGTGCAACTGGTGGGTGATTCCTTTCTCTTTTATCTCTTTAAATCTTGGTTTTGGTGGCTGGGTCTGGGTTTTAGGCTTGGCTTTTGGTGGCACAGCTCTCCCAGCAAACTTCAAGGTGCCTCTCTGCAGTGCACCAGGAACAGCTTTGCTGGGCTGGCTCTGTGATAAGGGAAAAATAAAAAAAAAGGGGTTTTAAAAATGGGTTTGAGGAGAGGGGAATCTCCTGACTCCTTCAGGAGGGGTGGAATTACAGAGATTTTAAAGAGTGTAATTAAGGATCTGCTTGCTCTAGGTGAGGCTTCCTTGCCCCAGTGTAGTAATTAATAATTATTCAGAGAGACAATGACCCCAAACCAGGGAAAAGCTTTGGATTCAGAGGTCATTTGAGGCCACCTGCTAAAATTGGCCACAGACAACACTCCCCACTTTGGGTCTAAAAATGCCTCTCCCCACCCTCAGCCCCATCTGAGATGTGACTCAGAAGTGACAGAGATGTGTGGATTCACTGGCAGCAGCACAGCCAGGAAGAGATCCAAAGGAAACAGCTCCAGCTCCCAGCCCAGAATCCCTGAATAAATGAGGGATCATCCATTTGGGAAAGGCTGCTGCAGGAATCAGGGCACTTGGAATGCTGTTGATGGTGTCCTGACACATTATCAGCTCAGAATTTTGTTGAGTTTGACTCCCAACTCCTTTCCTTCCATGCCTGGTAATTCTTCTCGTGGAATCTATTGATTCCATTTGCTGGAGCCTTCATTCCCTTAAATATTTTTTCCATGATGTGAGGTTGAACACGTTCCTAATGGCTCCTGCAAGCCCTGAGTTGCAGTGGCACCAATAAAGTAATTTGGTTTAAATTGAATTGGACTCGGCCAAACAGAGAGTGCAAATTGAGAGAGGGAGCAGAGAAGTGCAGGGTTCTATTGGAGGGGAAGGGAAGCAAAGGGAGAGTTGTTTTTGTTAGTTTTGGTGGGGTTTTTTTTCCTAAATGAGAGAAAAAATGGGGAAAAAAGCAAGGAGAAGTGACAAAAATATCAGAGTGGGGAAATATCAGTGGTGGCTTGGCTGTTGGGAATGCTGTGCTGGGATCAGGGTGCATGGATGTGAGGATGCTGCTGGGAACACACAACCCCTGTGCCTGGCAGAGGAAATGGGAATTTTCCTTCTGGATTTCACCCTCAGAGGGGAATTTCCCCATTCACCAGCTGATTCCTAGCCCTTGAAAGGAGGGGGAAGGGGACATGGTGACAGCTTTCCATGCCCTGAGCAGCAGTGAGAGCAGCCTTTCCATCCAGGTGTTGCTCAGGGTGCCTCCAGGTGTTCAGGCACCTTTCCTGACCTAGAGACGAAGCTTTTAATGTGCAATATCATTTCTCCAGGTCTGTGGGAGCACTGAAGGGATTCCAAGCCAGGGGAAACTGAGCTGTGCTCCCACTCCTTCTCCCTCTCCATCCTTTCCCCCACCAGGCCACAGCTGAGTCAGACCACTCTGTGCATTTTATTTCCTTCCACTCTCTCTGTTCGTTTTAAATTTTTATTATTTTTTCATAGAAATCTTATTTTAACTTTGATCTGATTTTCCTGTCTAATTGACAGGGAGTCAATTATCCCCCTGAATGCGACTGTCACACACTCAGCAGCAGGAATTGTCAGGTATCTCTTTTGGGGGGGCTGGGAAATGAATGCCACCTCTCCATCCTCCCCTTCCTCCATTCCCTCTGGGGTTTGTTTCCCCTCTCAGGTTTGTTTCGCTGAGGATTCGATTTGAAAACAGGGAAGCAAAAGAAGGAAGTGTTGGATAACGAGGGAGCAGGAGAGGGTGAGGTGAATTTTAATGGACTCCCTTTAGGAGGGGCTGTTGCTGCTGTCGGACTGGGGACATTTCCTTCTCTTTTGGGTCTTTCCTGTAAAATTATTGGGAAACTCTGTCCTTATGAGTAAAGGAGATCTTTGTGAGTCACCTTCCCAGTGCACCAGGAGCACCTAAACCAGCCAGGAGCTGTCTGGGTCTGGCCATCCCTGATGTGCAGGGATGAATATTGCAGGGATGATTATTTTGGGGATGAATAATGGCTGGAAAACTCCTTTATCCAGCCCTTGCTGCTCCCGTGTGCCTTGCATCCAGTGCCTGCTTTAGGGAGCGGAGGGCCTGGAGAGCAGCATCGTTATCCCCACGGGAATCTGGAGAGGAGGAAGCCACAAAGAGCCCAGGAATTGCCTTTGTCCTCTCATTTTGCTTCCTGGAGGGCACCGAGAGAGGCTTAATGGCATCTTGATATTTAAAATCCAGGCAGGAGCTGACGCCTCTCGGTTTTTCGCGGGTGCCTGACATTTGGGAGAGTTGTGATGGGATAAATGCTCCGGAGAGGAGCTGATGAGGTGTGAGCACCTCCAGCTATGAGGAGATCAGAGCGGGCTAACAGAGCTAATGATGGCTGGGGCACTCTGAGAGAGGTGCTGGCCTGGGGAAAAGGGCAGGGGAAAAGGGAACTGGGCTGGGGGAAAGGGGATTGGGCTGGGGAAAAGGGGATTGGGCTCAGGAAAAGGGAATTGGGCTGGGGAAAAGGGAACTGGGCTGGAGGAAAGGGAACTGGGCTGGGGAAAAGGGAACTGGGCTGGGGAAAAGTGAATTGGGCTGGGGGAAAGGGGATTGGGCTGGGGAAAAGGGGATTGGGCTGGGGAAAAGGGAACTGGGATGAGGAGAAGGGGGCTGGGATGAGGAAAAGGGGATCAGTCTCTGTCCTTGCCAGGTGGGATTGGGAATTTTGCTTCCACTGAACCCACCCAGAGCAGCATCTCACCGAGGGATCTCCGTTTCTGGGTGCTGTTGAAGGGGCTGTTTTAGGAGTTGAGCCTTTGAGAAGGACACGAGGGTGGCTGAAAGACAGAGGAATGAGCACCGAAATCTGTGCAAGGGCCTTGGCTTCAGCGCTCCCGACGTTTCCATATGCCTGGTAATTAAATTGTGAGTCAAGGGAAGGAGCCCAGCTCCTCTAATAGCAGGGAAAAGGAGGCAGTCGTGGAACTTCCATCTGTCTGCAAAGATCCTTTATGGGGCAGATCCATCAGCAGCCCTGAGCCGTGTGCCAGCCTCAATTAGACTAAACAGGATCAAAGGGCAGCCCGGGTAATAAATATCCCTGCAGAATCAAACTGGAGTCTTCCCACTCACTGCTAGAAGGGATAATTATCATCAGCGAGTGGAGCCAGCTCCACATCCAAGCTGGGCTTGGGAAGGGGGTGATGTTTTATTAGGGAGTAAAAATCCACATCTCCCTTGCCCAGGATTGCAGCAGGCTGCTGCCATTCCCTGGATTGCTTTTTGCAGTTTGGGGAAGGACTAGCCAGCCTTGTATCGATTGTGGAGAGGTGGCCCAGGTAATTGGGAAGTGTTTAAAATGTGCACGGGGTAATTGAGAGCTGCTCTGAAACCTTGGGCCAGGCTCAGAACCTCCTCTCTTCTAATGAGGCAGAAGGTGGACAGAGATTGAGTCTGACTTGCAGGGAATTGCTTTGCTCTCCTCTTTTTAGGGCCCTCTGTGTGCTGAGGGAAAACCTTCCAGCAAAACTTTTGTGACACATTTCCTATAGGAAACATAACACCAATTGTGTCTGGGAAAAAAAAAATATAAAAAAGCTGAACTAAAGCATCTTCTGCCTCAACAGCAAATAAAGAGAGAATAAAAATATTTTAGTATCAAGGCTTGCTTTCCATCAAATTTCCTCCTGCCCTTGCAAAATGATACAACAACAAAAAATAGATAAAGGAAAGGGGTATTTTCAGGAGATGAGCCTGTTGTGTTATCTGAGCGTGGATTCAATGATCCAGCTGCTCAGGAAACGCAGTTTTGCTGGAATTGTTACCAAGGGAAGCCTTGCTGGGATGTTTCACTGCCTGCTCTGGTTTGATCCTTCCCTAGGAGTGAATTTTAGGAAGAGCTCAGTGACTACTGAGGCAGATCATCAACTGACCCCTCTTGTCAGCAGCTTTTCCTCCAGGGCAGGCCCAGAAAGTCAAAACTCTTTTTCTGGGGAATGCCTGTGGTGGTGAAATGCTGTGTTGAGCACCGTAGGCTGGCCTGAAGTGAGGGTTTTAGGCTGGCCTGAAGTGGGGGTTTAGAACAAAATGATGTGTTGTTAGGCTGGCCTGGAGTGGGGTTTTAGGCTGGCCTGAAGTGGGGTTTTAGGCTGGCCTGAAGTGGGGTTTTAGGCTGGCCTGGAGTGGGGTTTTATGCTGGCCTGAAGTGGGGTTTTAGGCTGGCCTGGAGTGGGGTTTTAAGCCGGCCTGCAGCGGGAGTTTGAGGCTGGCCTAAAGCAGAGTTTAGATGAACCTGAACTGTTCTTAGACTGGCCTGAAATGGGGTTTTAGACCAGCCTGAACAGGGGTTTAGGCCAGCTTGCAGTGGGGATTTCAATCTGGCCTGAAGTGGGGGTTTAGACGGGCCTGAAGCAGGGTTTTAGCTGAACCTGCACTGTTCTTAGTCTGGCCTGAAGCAGGGTTTTGGACTTGCCTGAAGCATGCTGTTAGACCCCGCCTGAAGTTTTAGACCAGCCTGACATGATCTCAGCTCTTCTCTCCTCATCCTTGGGCTGAAAATCCCCCAGAGCAGTGGCAGTGCCAGGAGGGAAAAGCAGGAAGAGCCCCATGCCCGCCGTGGCTTTTAGGAGCACCTGATTTTGTTGACCATAAATATTTTTTTGCTGCTGCCTCTCTTTATTTCTCTAAGTTTTTGTGTTTTTTTTTTTTTTTTTTTTTGAGGAGGGAGGGTGAGTTACCACCCACGTGCAGGGGAAATTTTCTCCTTCTCTCCTTCTCTTCCTGCCCAGAACAGCAATTCAAAGCCAACGAAGCTTTGAGAGCACCAAACCCTGCAAAGTGAGCACCAAACCCTGCAAAGTGAGCACCAAACCCTGCAAAGTGAGCACCAAACCCTGCAAAGTGAGCACCAAACCCTGCAAAGTGAGCACCGAGCTGTTCCCTCTGGCTCTGCCTTGCCCAGGATCCCTCCCTGAGCCCATCTGCTGCCTTCTGGCTGGGGCTGAGCTCTGCCCCCTCAGCAAAACGCCGAGATTAACAAATCCCAGCCTTGATTAACAAATCCCAGCCTTGATTAACAAACCTCAGCCTTGATTTAGTGCTCAGGGAAGTGACCATGCTATCAGGCAGTGAATAGATCCCAACTTTTTGCTAAAGGGCAAGTGAATTCTGCCTCTGGGAGCACAATTTATTGATTCAGCACGCTCCTCTCTGACACTCAGTTGTCTGAACCTCCCATTTTTCACCTCTTTTTTAGCGATTTATTTGCACAGCAAAAAAATTTTTTTTTCCCCTACCCTGCTCCACGCAAATAATCCCATTAAAAGCCACGCTGGGAACGCTTTAAACCCATACATTTTACAGCATGTGAAAATATTTACCTGGTGTTGCTGCTTCCTGTAAATATTGTGGGGTTTGGTGCATTTTTTCCCCATGGTGTTTTCACTGTTTTGGAGCTCTGCCTGTCAAGTTGGAGCACATTTGCATAGGGATTTGCTAATTGACAGCTTTTAAGCTGCGAGGGAACAAGAAAAGAACTTTTTTCTCCCCGTGTCACCAGCCGTGCACTTTCTTTTCTTACATGCAGTTCAAAATATCTTTTTTTTTTTTTTATGTATGAAATTAAAATTCAGTTGTTCATTTCTGTGGATTAAACACTGCTGGTTACCCTGCAATAATTTATTTTCTATTTTCTGTCAGGAAACTTCCCCATCCTGCTACATCCCAGGATTACAGAGGTTACTTAGGAATTTGGGGGTTGGTTTTTTCCTCCAGCTCTACACTGGAAAATAAAAATATAACTCCAAATCCTCCCTTGTAGTGAATTTCCCCCCCCAAAAATATCCTTAAACCCCTCCTCATGTGCAGCATTTCTGCTCCTCCGCCTGCCAGATGTTGATGACCACTCAGAAATGGATTTGTGGAAGGCAAAATAAATCAGCAGCACCCAGTGAGTGTTTGTCCAGCAGCTGTAAATTTTGATTACCTCCCTATTTTGATGTCCTTGTTGGGGTTTTTTCCTTCTTTATTTAATTGGAGTTACCTTCTCTCAGTGTTTTGTGCTAAAAAGGAATCCTGGTTTTCAGGGTATTCCTGCTTTATGACAAGGGAAAACTCATTAAAATTAATATAATTATGGGAAAAGAGGAACAGCACACACAAGAAAACCAAACCACCCCCAAAATCCCAGCATCACTCAAATGATGGCCCAGGGCAGAATTTCTAGATAAGACCAAAAAAAAAACCAAACTCAGCTTGGTCAAATGTTTTTCCTCCTCGTGGTTATGTAATTTCTCTGGTTTTTTGCTGAATGATGAATAATCACAAAAATGCTGCATTTTTTAAAAAAATTATTTTTTAATAAAAGTGTGAGCTCTGATGGGTTTAGCAAATGTTTTATCCCCCAAGTAGGAAGAATAGTTTCCTTTTAGGGTTTTAGTTCCCTTTTGGGGGGGTTGGTTTGGTGTTTTTATTATTTTTTTTGTTCCTCTGGATGCTTCTTGTCCCAGGTGTGAATACAGAGGGATGTTCAGGATTCTGGATTTCCTCCCAGGATCTCCACACTGAAGAATTTTGTGTGCTTTGTCTCTCTTTTTGTGAAGAGTTGGAAATACTTGATTTAATTCTTTTACTCTCATAATTACACCCTATAAAGGGAGAAGGGGAGGTTGAATATTATCCCCTGATATAATTTGGAATATAATTTGGGATAAGGAATATAATTGGAGTTGACTAAAACAATTCCTGAGCTTCAGGAAGTTGGATTTATGATTTTCAGCAGGGAAAAAATAGGCAGGAAAAAAAAATTAGGTGCTTCAGTTTTGGCTGGCATGTTAAAAAAAAAAGACTTTGCGTGGAGCTCAAAGTCCAGCGCTTTATTTTTCCATATTAAACCTCTTTTAGGAGGAATTCAGGCTTTAAATTAGGTGTGACCAGTGACAGGGATCAGGGGGAGGAGCTCTGCCTGGTTCTGGGAAGTTCCCATTGCCACCTTTTCTTTTTTTCCCTCTCTGGGATTATTCCCCGTGCCTGTTCCTGCCTCCAAAGGGATGGGAATTTGAAATACTCCTCTGCCCGCCCTCCTGGGCTTTCTATGGCCAGCTCAGTTCCTTTAGAGGCTTTGGAGGAATATCTCAGGGTAAAAGATTCCAAAAGAGGCTCTCACCTCAGGATCAGTCCAAGGCTTTATTCTCGAAGGGTTCCAGGGCAGAGAGAGAACAAGGAACAAGCCTGGGTTTATCTAGACTCTGGCTCAGGATAGATAACTGGCCCTGAGCCAACAGGGTCAAGATAGGAAGGAAGAAGGGTCAAACTATATGGTCACAGGCTTTAGGGGATTCTGGCGAAAAACCATTCCCCAGAGGAACACAACAGGAAATACTGATGCTCCTGCTTCCCCTGCTGGCAAGAAGGATGGCTGGGAACCCAAATCCTGAGCTGGAAACTTGGGAATTCTCAGTGGGCAAAGCCTCCTCTCCTCCTGTGCTGCTTTGGGGACACGGCAGGTCCCACACCCTTTTTACCCTCCCAGTTTCTGAAGGGTCTCAGAGCAAATCCTTCCCCAGCTGGTGGATCTGAGATTTTTCTCAAGGGCTGACGTGGCTCCCATAGAATAATAACGATGCCAGGGGGGAGCAGGACTTGCAGGGGGAGTTTTGGGGGAGGGAATTGGAGCTGGAAACTGGAGCCTCCCGAGGCAGATCACAGCAGATCTGTGTTGCTTGGCAGCTCTTTGAGCCAGCCCCAGGCACGGGGGTGCTGCTTCTGCAGCCTGATGTGTGCTCAGACTGCTCTGCTGGATTGCTGAGCCCTGCATTCCTGACTGGCACGTGGCAAAAGGGAAATTAGCAGTGGATAAAGTGAACTAAAGGTAATAAAAATAAGTGTCTGGCTGGATGATCTGTCTATCACAGCCCAGCTTTGCAGTTTGGGGAATGTCCTGGGTGGAGAGGGGTTGGATGATGCAGGAGGCCTTGGGGAGGAAGAGCCCCAAGTGTTGGTGCTGGAAGATTTTGGCCCAGTGACACCCAGCGCTGGTGGAGATGCTCTGGGCACTGAGCTCAGGTGTTCAACAACTGGAGTTGGAAAGGCAAGATTGTCTTGGTGAGGAGAATTCTGGGGATTGCTCCCTGCTCGGATAGGATCTGAGTGGATGCTGCCTCTCCATGAAATCAGAGGAAAGCAGTGAGGGCTGAGTGTCTGTGGTCATCCTGGAATTGGGAGAGGGGCTGGAAGTCGGGGGTGGCTGCAGGGCAGAGCCTTGAGCCATCCCTTCCTTGGAAAATGCCCAACAAAGCCCTTCAGGTTCTTTGCTCCTTTCCCCTCCTGCCTTGACCTCTCCCCCAAAGCTCTGCCTGCTGGAAAACATTTCTCTGCTTGTGGTTTCCACTTTCTCATTTACACCTGAACAGGACCTGCTTCAGATTCTTCTTTTTTTTTTTTTTTTCCTCCAGCACAAATTTCTGAGCCCCTGGGTCTGCCCCACTCCTGCCACTGCCTCAAACCCTGCCTTTGACCAAAGCATTTCTCTGCTGTTTTGTCAGGGACCTCTCCTGAAACAGTTCCACAGATTCTCCAGGGCTTTGGGGGTTTGATTTTGTGAGGGTTTTTAACAAAACCTGACCTTTGGAGTTATGGGTTTGAAGAGCCAAGCCCTGAGAGCCTGACCACTCAAATAATCCAGGCCACACTTCTCCCCAGCGAGCGCTGCTGTGGAGGGAATGGTTCTTTCCCTCCTCCACAAAAGTAGGAGCTCTCAAACCATCTCCATGTAGCCTGTAATTTTGCACCTATCTTAGCTGTGCTTCGGCTGGGATTTATGGCACAATTCAGGTTTATTTTGGATAGCATCTTTCACACAAACACTGCCACTTGAAGGCTTTTCAGAGGCAAATAAAAGCGAGGCAGCGCAGAGTACAAATTAGGGAGAGCAGCGCTTCCGAGGTGTGGGCTGGGGAATACATTTGAGGCTGGCAAATGAAGGGGAGAGGGAAAAGCTGCAGCATGGGGGAAGCAATAGATTTAATTTGGAGGGGTTTAAAACGAGCAGGACAGCTGTGGAGTGGTGTGAGAGAAACTGGGGGTGAAGGTGGGGAGGGCTGGAGGATGGATGATGGCATTCCTGAGAGAGGCAGCAGTGAGAAAAGTGGGAAAAGCTTGATTCCAGAAAGCTGGAATAAAAATCTGCTGGGGGCACACTTCGACCAGCTGCCTGTCTGCTGATGGAGGGGAGTTGGAGCTGAAGCTCCTCCAAGCGTGGTGTCTGCTCTCCAGGAATTTGCAATTTCCTGCTCAAACGGGCTGTGGGTGCTGGAATATCTGCTGGAATATCTGCCGTGTGCCTGGTGCCAGTGGCACAGGAAAATGAGGGAGCTGTGGGCTTCAAGGGAGGAGTTGTCACCGCTGTCTCAGCGAGCTGGATCTTCTCTGCAAGGACAAACTGAGATCTCAAACATCCCCAGAAAGCTCCGTGCTCCTCACGCCCCGTAAAATCTCTGGATCATCGAGCAGGAATTCTGCATTTTAGAGATGTTGTCCTGGCTGGGGTGGAGGTGTCCTGGGGATGAGGGGGAAGGTGTGAAAGGCCACCAAAAGTCCGGTGGCATCGCCCCAGGGGTGGATCTGTCCTCCTGGGGCTGCTCCGTGTGCCTGAGCCAAGTGGCAGCGCGCAAATGTAAAATAATGAGGCAGCAGCCGAGAGTGTCTGCAGCAGGCGGGGAGGAATGAAGATGGATGAGTGTAGCTAAGAGACAATTTGAAAAGGGATAAATACAGGCAACAAGTTATTCACGGGCGGCAATTTGTAAGGAGTGCTAAAAACCTTCAGACAGGATTGTTTCACATCGCCTCGCTTTCTATTTGCAGCCTGACAGTTCTCATGTAAATGGTGCTGATGGATGGCTGCGAACCGGGCCCCCGGAGCTGCTCCTCGATTATTGATCAGCTGAACTCTCCTGGCGCTGCTGGGCTCCGAGGGGCAGCCCCAGGGCATGGAAAAGTGGGTGATTGAATGGGAAAAACCTGATCCTGGGGGCAGAGGAACAGTGGGAAGGGATGGGGATACCGAGCAGGGTCCATGGGACAGGGGGAAGGTGCTGAAAGGGAGTTTGGGTTGGGATTAAATGGCCTGGAACACAGGGAAAGGTGAGGAGGAGATGGAGAATTTTCTCTCAAAGTAAAATGATTGAGAAGTTGTCCAGAGAAGCTGTGGCTGCCCCATCCCTGGAAACGTCCAAGGCCAAATTGGATGGGGCTTGGAGCAGCCTGGGATAGTGGAAGGTGTCCTTAGGGATGGGACTCAGGTCATTTTATGATTCTGTGGTTCTTCACTCGGTGCCACTTCTCCTTCGTCATGGTTATAACCTGGACTGACCTTCCTGCCTCACATCCTGGTACTGACAGGATTCCAGGGAATACCATGGTGGCTGTAGCAGCTGGGGAAAAAACAAAAACAAAAACGAAAACAAAAGCAAACAAAGAAACAAACTCCAAAACAACAACAACAAAACAATACACACACAAAAAAACCCAAACACAAAACACACACACACACAAAAAACCCCCAAAAAACAAACAAAAAAAAAAACAAAAACCACCACCACCACCAACAAAAAAACCACCCCCCAAAAAATGGCTGTAGGAGCTGGGGAAAAAAAAAAAAAACCAACAAACAAAAAAACCCAACAAAACAAACAAACAAAAACAACAAAAAAAAAACCAAAACCAAAACCCCCCACGTATGCATAAAGATGTAGTTGCATTAAATTCAGCATTTATTTTCCTTTCTAAGGAAGGAGAGGGAATTGCTGCAAGCAGCAAGAACAGGCAGGAGCTTTGTAAAAGAAAGATGCAGAGAATTTGAATTTGCTGTTGTATTGGAAGGCTTTGAGCCAGGTTAGGGCAGGCAGAAGGGGCATTTCCATCCTGCAGGGTTAACAGAGAAATACAAGTGGAGGGAGAGGAAACAACAGAGGCACACTCAGCTTTAGCCCCCATTTCTTTTTCAAACATCCCACTTGGAGGTGTTTCAAATGTGGTAACTTTTTATTGCATCTGCAGCCTCGTGGGGTGTTGTATTCCTCTGGGGAATGGTTTTTCCCCCAGAACCCCCTGAAGCCTGTGACCATGGAGTTTGACCCTTCCTTCCTATCCTGACCCTGCTGGCTCAGGCCCAGCTCTCTCTCCTGAGCAGAGACCAGATAAAGTCCTGTTCTTCCTTGTTCTCTCTGCCCTGGAACCCTTTGAAAATAAAGCCTTGGACTGATCCCAGGGGGTGAGAGCCTCTTTGGGAATCTTTTACCCTGTTTCCTGAGATATTCCTCCAAAGCCCCTAAAGGAACTGAGCCAGCCACAGGAACCCAGGGTGGGCGGGGGAGTATTTCAGTGGGGATGTGGGTATTGGGATGAGATCTCCTCCTGTGCCTCCTGCCCACCTTCCCCTGGGTTCTTTGTGACCTGTTTTACCTCAGAGTGGAACTTTCCTGCCCTGCAGAGTCACAGCCAGGGGTGCATTTTGGCAGATGGAGCCCATAAAGGGTGGCTGGGTGTGAGCAGGGCTCTCCTGGAGCCACCCTTCCCTGCAATATCCCAGCAGAGAGAGGCTCTGGAGGAGGGATTGCCAATCATCTCTGTGGAAAGGCTGCAGCAGAGGGGACAACCTTTGTCCCCCTGTTTGAAGCATTGCCCAGCAGTGCACAATTCCCCTGAGCACTAGAAGGGTTTGGGCTGGGAACAACCCAAGGGACCACAGCAGCTCCAGGATTGTTCCCCAAGAGCTCCCCTGACCTTGTTCCCTGGAATCCTGCACAGGATGGCTTGTTGCAGTGCTGAGTGTGCAGATCCAGCAGAGCTGTTCCCAAAATTTGCTTTTTTTGTGTGGATATTTTTTTGGATGAGATGTCCTGGGGCAGCGAGGTCACTGCCAGCCAGGGCTGTTTGCCCTTTGCCAGCGCTGTGGATTCCCTGTGGAATCATCTGCCTGTGACTCAGCATTCCAGGGATTTGTGGCCCTTCCCCCTCTGCTGCAGCATCTGATGCTCTGGGGAGAGCAGCCAGGTACCCAGGTGTACATCAGGCCTCTCCAGCAGCTGCCTCCTCTCTTCCCTGACAAGAAATTCCAGGCAGCCTCTGGATTGAGGGGCCATGGCAAGTTGTGAATCTCAGGGCTGGCATTGCTGAGGAGCTTCAACACAACTGGAAGGCTCAATTTAGGAGCCCTCCACTTGAAAAAATCAGCAGCGCTGCAGAATTTTCAGGCTGAAAACCAGTCAGAAGCAGGTCTGCAGCAAAGGATCTCTGCAGAAATCTGAAAATTTCAGGTTTATCCTTCAACTTTAGTTGATTTGGACCAGGTATAATTCTTGGAAGGATAGTGTTCTCAGCTGAACTGATTTATTTGTGTTCAGGCCCTTAATTGATCTGAGTTCTTCAATTAATACTGATTTTAGACCCATTTCCACCTCTTTCTCAGGCAACCCATCTTCAAAACCTCCTCTTCAAGGAGTCTCAGGGTTTGGATTATAATTCATGTGATGCTTTACTTTGTCCCAGCTGGATTTTCTGCCTGTGCAAGGAAGAGCTGTGAGGTTTTTGGGTCCAGGGGAGTCGTTCCTGGGAGATTTCTGGAATGTGGCACAGCACGTGGAAACTGCACTTCTGAAGGTCACTAAATAACTTAAAATGTGCATTTATGCAGCATTTTGATTTAGGAGTGGAAGATTTTTGAGCTCCCCTGCTGGGATCACTCATGAATATTAAATTAAATAAAGAGTGAGGGAGTGTTGGCCCTCCAGTTGTGGCTCTGGTTCCTCTGCCTGCTGATGTTGTCACCCTGGGGAAGAGAAACCTGTCAGAAACCATGGATTGTGCTGATGGCTCGAGCCTGGGAAATGCATCTGGGAAGGGAAATATCCATGTTGGCTATGCCCCTTCCCTAAGTTTGGAATTACCAGAACAGGCTGTCTTGATTTTGAAAGGCAGGTATCTGCCAGGGAAAGCTGGAGTTTCCCTTGGAATGGAGAATGTAAACCCCTCACCCGCTCCAAATTATAATTTTGCAATTAAGGGCCTTTCAGGCAAAGATTTGAGAATAGGAATAACAGTTCTTTACTAGGAATATTAACAAATGTAGTAGTAAAACAAACAAACAAGCAAACAATCCTAGAACTCCTGACAGAGTCAGAGCTACAACCTGACACCCTGTTGGTCAGGGGGTTGGGAGCAGCCCACAGTGAGTCCTCCTGGAGTGGCAGATGTGGTTCTGTTGGAGCAGAGATGATCCTGAGAGAAAAGGGTCCAGTGATGGTGAGAAGGGTCCAGGGATGGTGAGAAGGGCCCAGGGATGGTGAGAAGGGTCCAGTGATGGTGAGAAGGGTCTGATCTCCCTCCAGGAATCCAGTGGAACCAGATCCCTGGTGTTCCTGCATCTCAGTTTTTATCCAGGTAGGAATGGTTGGCTCCTCCCACTGGGTGGAGCATCTCCCCATGGGATGATGGAATGTGTCCTGTCCCTGCTGAGCCTTCATGGCCCATCAGCAGCAGATATCCCCTGGAGGGAGGCCGGGTGGTGACAGAGATAACAAACACTGCCCCACCTGGTTTGAACAGCTGGCCCCTTATCAGAAGGCACCGCCCCCCTCCCCCAGAGTTACAAGAGATAAACATCTCCCAGCTGCTTTCAGCAGATGAAATAGAATACACAGTTTTGATTCCATTGCTTGTTTGTTTTACTACTATGTTTGTTAATATTCCTAGTACAGAACTGTTATTCCCATTCCCAAATCTTTGCCTGAAAGCCCCTAATTACAAAATTATAATTTGGAGGGTGTGAGGGGTTTACATTCTCCATTCCAAGGGAAACTCCAGCTTTCCTTTGCAGATCCCTGTCTTTCCAAACCAACATAACCAGGAATCTTTCCCATCCTGTCAGTGGAGAGAGGAGCAAGCGCAGGGGAGAGAAGTTCTTTATCTGGAGGGGAACACGTGGTGGAAATGATGCTAGAGCACTGCAGTCCCTGTGTCACAGCAAGCAAATTGACCTTGTGCTTAAATGGTTATTGTGGGCATTCCAGGGGGGATATTGGCTACAAATGTGTTCCTGACATAATTAAAATGTAGTCACTGCCTGGGTCTTTATTCCTGGGAGCAGGGCAGGGGTGGCAGGCCTGCAGCGTGCAGTGGAGGAAGCTGCAGCTACTCCTTGCCTTAGTCTTCACCACTACGATTAATTTTCATTACAGAGGAAATGAAATCCAGCCCAGGAGACCCTCTTTGATTCCCAGGGAGGGATGTGTCTTGCTTTTATGGCAGGAAATGACACTTTAAACTGCTTTAGATCCCCTTTGCAGGCTGGATTACACTTCAAGCCCCAGTTTGTCAGCTGGCAGGTACCTGCTGCTTCCCCTGGGCACCCCTTTCTGTCTGCCTTTGGTTTCCTCCTCTCCATGCTCCAGGGCACCAGGCAGTTTCAAATTAATCAGGGTCAGGAAGGAAATTTCCCTGGGGAAAAGTTATTTTCTCTCCACCTGCTTGCAAGGCTTGCTGAGCCCTGGAGCAGAGCTGCTGGGCAGAGAGAGTGCGTGATGGGAAATGAGGCTGGTGCCTAAGCCAGCCTGAAAATGTCAGGGCTTGAGCTCTTCCCAGCAGCTCCTGGACCTTTGTGGCTTGCCCTGCTCCTTCTGAGCTGTCTTGGTTTGGAAAGACTGGTATCTGCCAGGGAAAGCTGGAGTTTCCCTTGGAATGGAGAATGTAAACCCCTCACCCCCACCAAATTATAATTTTGCAATTAGGGGCTTTCAGGCAAAGATTTGGGAATAAGAATAACAGTTCTGTACTAGGAATATTAACAAATGTAGTAGTAAAACAAATAAACAAGCAAACAAACAACAATCCCAGAAACCCTGACAGAGTCAGAGCTACAACCTGACACCCTGTTGGTCAGGGGGTTGGGAGCAGCCCACAGTGAGTCCTCCTGGAGTGGCAGATGTGGTTCTGTTGGAGCAGAGATGATCCTGAGAGAAAAGGGTCCAGAGATGGTGAGAAGGGCCCAGTGATGGTGAGAAGGGTCCAGGGATGGTGAGAAGGGCCCAGGGATGGTGAGAAGGGCCCAGGGATGGTGAGAAGGGTCTGATCTCCCTCCAGGAATCCAGTGGAACCAGATCCCTGGTGTTCCTGAGTCTCAGTTTTTATCCAGGTAGGAATGGTTGGCTCCTCCCACTGGGTGGAGCATCTCCCCATGGGATGATGGAATGTGTCCTGTCCTTGGTGAGCCTTCATGGCCCATCAGCAGCAGATATCCCCTGGAGGGAGGCAGGGTGGTGACAGAGATAACAAACACTGCCCCACCTGGTTTGAACAGCTGGCCCATGATCAGAAGGCACTGTCCCCCTCCCTCCAGAGTTACAAGAGATAAAGAAAAAACATCTCCCAGCTGCTTTCAGCAGATGAAATAGAATGCACAGTTTTGGTTCCATAACCTGAGACAACCTGTGATCAACTGCAGAAGCCACTTGGGAAGTATTGGCTTGAAGTAATGCACCCCCCACTCCCGGGTGGGTAGTTCTGTATAAGGAAAAGGGTGTCGGTTTCCCTTTGGACATTTTAGGAAGTTTAGCCAGAAAGTTCTGTGTTTCTCTCTTTTTAATTGGCTCAGTGCCAGGAGAGGAGCACCTGCTGGCCCTTGTCACTGTTTGTCACAACCTGCACCCCTTCCTATTGGAAGTTTGCCAATGGATCCATCCCCGAGCATTGGGTAGAAAAGGTGACAGAACAAAGGGTCTCGTGGCATTTTTGTAAATGTAAATTTTCGTAAATTTCTTGATACACCTCTAGCAGGTGCAGGATCTGTCCTTACACAGTGCTCAGCTTTGATCTTTGTTTGTAGTTTTGTATTATTTTGCATTATTTCATTAAACCTTTTTGAGTTACAAGGCACACCAAACATGCTGTCCCACTAATTATTATTAAGCCAGCACTCTGAACAGGGCTGGACCCTCGGAGAACATGTGGGTGCAACTCCACATTGGCTGCCGGGGGAAGAAGTTGCCAGTGGAGCTCTGGAGGAGTTTCTGCAGAAGGGTGGAAGGGAGAAGAAATTCCCTTTTCTCTCCTTCCCAGAAGGATTTTGTCCTGCTGGTGAAGTGCAGTCTGAGCATGGAATTCCCAGTAACAGCACTCCAGAGGCAGGCAGGATCCAGGGGGGGAACTCAGGGATGGGTCTGGTTTTGATTTACACCTTGGTGATGCTCACCAGGGGAGGCTGAGACAGAGAACAGCAATTTTTTTATCCTTTAGAGGGAAAGTGTTGAGCTTATCTGCTGATGCTCCCCGTGTTCACTTTACCCGTTGGGGTATAAAAACATTTCTCTCTTATCACAGCAGCTCAAAACCCTCAGCTGAGCAACTACTCCCGAGAATCCAGAGGTCCTGCTCCCTCTGAGAGCAACAAACTCTTAATTTTCGGTGCCATCTGCATAATGGGCATTTTCTGTGCTGGGAAATCTCACTGAGGTGGGCAACAGTGAGGGGAAAATAGGGTTACTGTGGGTTTTTTACCAATGGGATGACTTGTCTCTACCAAATTCCCTCTGTGGCTGTGACATGAGCACAGATCTCTGGTGTCCCCATGAAGTTTTTTAACCCCCTGGTTGTTTCTGCCTGTACAGAAATTTTTACTCCTCAGCACCTGACGACTTCCCTCAGTGTATCCTTTCTAATCCTAAATAAAAGGTAAAGTTTTCCCCTCTCAGGTTCCAAAAATAGGGAACTCAAGTTTTCAAAGAGCTGCTCTCATTCCCCACATCTCCCCCCAGTGCTGAGGACAGGGGGTTTCAAGGACTCCTTCAGCTGCCTGGAATTAATCCCAAATTTATCCTTCAAACACTTACCAAGAAGCAGCTTATTTGGAGACAGAGGCTGGGAGAAGCTTGGCAAGGAATTTCATGGAATTAAAATTTGGTTTCCTCCCCTCAAACAGCAGCTGCCCCAAGTTCTGCATTAGCACAGGGACAGATCTTGCAGAACTCCAGCTTTTTTGGGGGGAGCTGGAGTCCATCCCATCCCAATCCACTGATTCCCCTTCTTTCCCTTCTGGATTCCAGCAGAGTCAGCACCTTCACCCAGCTCAATCTGGTGCTGTTGCCTTTGGGGGTCAAACTTTGCTTTTTCTATTTGTTCTCTCACCCTTGTTGGCACAAAATTTTGGATACAGCAACGTCTCCGGTCGGGATTTGTTGTTTTTTTTTTTTTGGCTTGGGCAGATTCCCATTGCGTTGGTGATGCAGCAGGAGAGGAGCTGCAGTGCTTTGGATCTCCAAGGCAGGCTGCAGCCAGGCTTTGTGGGTGGCTGAGTGATTTCCAGGAGGGAATGGGCTGCCTCAGGTGGACAGAGGTGCTGGAGAGCTTTGGGATGGGTGGGATGTGGGGGGTGAGGAGGATGAACAAACTGCTGTTATAAAACAGGATCTTTTTAAATCTAGCAATCAGCAAAGGCAGTGCCAGCTAAAAACCCAAAATGAGGCACCTCTGGCTTCCATCCCAGTGAGAAAAACCAACCAACCAACCAAACTTTCTGTGCCCTTTTCCTGGGGACCTTTTCTGACGCTGTTCAAGATTACAACGACACGGACTCCGAGGTCAGGAGGCTGACAACGACTCTAATCTTTATTACTTGGGAATTTCTTCCCTTTATACTGTTTTACAAAGAACCACCCAAGGGGTGGAAGAAAGACAAATTTCTTCAATCACATTGGTCAGAGCAGAGGGACATCAAGAAGAAGTCCCTCCTAGGGAAAGGAATGCAAACAAAGGTTACAGTTAGGAAAATGTGTCTCTTGTTGACAGAAAACTCTCTGGGAAAAGAGTTTCAGAGAAACCAAACATCCAAAACATCACAGGCACGAACCAGAACTACACTTTTCCAGTTCATAGAATCCTAAAATGGTTTTGGTTGGAAGGGACCTTAAAGCTCATCCAGTTCCACGGGCAGGGACACCTCCCAGTATCCCAGGCTGCTCCCACCTGGCCTTGGGCACTCCCAGGAATGGGAAATCCACCCCCAGTGCTTGCCTAGGTGTGATCCAGGCTGTGGAATGTGGCCTGGAAAGGGGAAGAGCATGGAGGGTTCCTTGTGAGAGCTTCCCTGGCCCAGCTCTGAGTGACAGCTGCAGCCAGGTGAAATCTCATCTCCCTGATATTAAACTCAACCTTTCCGGGTGTCACTTCAACCAGCTGTGGAATTACACTGCCTGCCCTTTAATCCTGGGAGGGGTTTGAAGAGAAGGGGTTTTGTTTAATGCTTCACTCCACTCAGATCTGCTGGAAATGGGAGGGAGAGGGCACAGCAGGAGGGGAAAAGGGAGGTGGTGGAGGCAGCACTCAGTGACAAGAGCAGGGAGTTTTCAGGGGGATGCCTGCATTAATTTGGGCCAGGAGAACACTGGAACATTCTCTCTGGGAATCTGCCATGTTTGGGAAGGGAATTATCTGTTTCTCCCCATCTTGGGAAGAATAAGATAGAAGTTTGCTGTTCCAGGTGTAGAAAATATTCAGGGAAGCAAGGCAGAGCTGATACAAGTCAGTACAGAATAATATGGAAGGGTTGTGCCTTCTGTCCTTCCTCCTCAGGCCCAAATATTCCCTTCAAAATCCTCTCTTGTGCCCCAGAGCATGAAGCTGCCCCCCACACACAGATAATTGATCAAATCCTCCCCCAGCTGGACAAAACCAAAGCCATGAGAATTGGTCCCCTCTGAGTATCCTTGCACTTCCTGCACTGGAGCCCGTTATCTTTAATTAACACTCCTAAATTCTCTTTTCTCTCCTTCCCAGACCGGTTAATAATTCTTGGATCTCATTAATGTTTTTTATTTTTCCTCAGCAAATTCACATTTTCTTTCCAACTCCGACTTTTTAACAAATAATGAGTCTAATTTATGCTTGTAAGAACGAGCTGACCTTCTCAGCTTTATATTGCAATTTAAAAGAAAATAAAAAGCCAAGGGAGGAGTGCTGGAAAGTGACTCCAGAAGTGGCTGCACAAGCACTCGTTTGCCTCGTCACTTCTTGGATTTTTGCATAAATCGCCTGAATTTTGGCCCCTCTGGAGTGGGAACAAAGCGTCCCTGCAGCAGCAGCCCCACCGTGAGTCAGCAGCATCTGTCACCACGTCCCCAGCCGGCCAAAGTCCCCACTCTGCCTTTGGAGGACGAGGCAGGAGCTGCCAGGGCTCAGCGCAGAGAGCAGGGGTGGATTGTTAGAGGAGGATGTGTTATTAGAGGAGAGTGGATTTATTATTAGAGGCTTGAAACTTGAAATACCACACCTTGAAATAGCTGCCAGGTGAGCAGAGGGAGGGCTCTGTCTGCTCCACCTGTGCTGTCCTCAGCCAACCCTCAGCCTCTGGAGGGGAGGGGGCTCTGCTCTGAGACTGCAGAGAAATGATCTTGGAAAACCTGGAGCTGAAGGAGAGATGGGAGTGATTTATTTTTTTTTTCCTGGAGGTTTGAGGTGTGGGACAGTGCAGGGAATGCACTCGGTGGTGCAGAAGTGATTTTGAATTTTGTGCGCTGGGGTCAGGAGGGACTGGAGGGGGCACAAATCCTCTGGGACACCTGGCTGGGTGCAGGAAAAGGGAAAAAAAATTAAATAAATAAAAAATCAAAATAAATAAAATAAAATAAAATAAAATAAAATATAAAATAAAAATAAATAAAAATAATAAAATAACATAACATAACACAACATAGCATAAAAATAAAATAAAATAAAATAAAAATAAAATAAAATAATAAAATAATAAAATAATAAAATAATAAAATAAAAATAAATAAAAATAATAAAATAACATAACATAGCATAAAAATAAAATAAAATTAAAAAAAATAAAATAATAAAAAATAAAATAATAATAAATAAAAATAATAAAATAACATAACATAGCATAAAAATAAAATAAAATAAAATAAAATAAAATAATAGGGATTGCAAAGCAGCAGTGACCTGCTGGGGAAAATGCCATTCTGGCGTGGATGCCAGGCACCTACAAAGGGACAAAGGGACGCTGGCACCCTGCTGCCCCCCTGAGCCACCCAGGTGAGGTTTGTCCCCTCCTTTGGCTGCAGAGGGACTGCTCCCGAGGGCAAGGCCCGGGATTTATTGCCATCTTCAGTTCTGCATCCCAGCAGAGGCATCGGGGCCACCGAGTCACCAGCACATGACTGAGACAGGGCTGGGCTCAGCTCTGCTGCAGCCGGAGCTCTGAAAGGCAAACAAACAAACAAAGGAAGAAGCTGCAGTTTGGGATGCTGGGAGGGGAGACGGATAAAAGTTCATTGGAGGGGATTTTCGGGATCTGGAGAAGCTGATGGATTCTATTGTTTAGGCCGAGGAGAGGTTTTTATCTCCAAAATGTGGCTGAAAGGGAAAGAGCTCACACAGGATATTCAGGGATGGGGCCGTACGAGCGGGGCTGTGCCTGCCTGGGCTCTGTGGGGCTGCATTCAATGATCATCACTGCCCCAGCACTGCTCCCCGGGGTTGTTTCCATCCTCTGACCCCACAACCCTGTGGGTGGTGATCAGGGCTGCTCTCCTTGTCCCGATCAGCACCACACTGAGCCGGTTCCTGCTGTTCTCCTCAGGGTAATTTTCTGACACTGTTCAAGATCACAAGGACACGGACTCCGACTCAGAAGGCTGACAATGACTCTGTTTATTTCTGGGAATTTCTTCCCTTTTATGCTGTTCTACAGAGAACAACCCAATGGGTGGAAGAAAGACAAACTTCTTCAATCACATTGGTCAGAGCAGAGGGACATCAAGAAGTCCCTCCTAGGGAAAGGAATGTAAACAAAGGTTACAGTGAGGAAAACGTGTCTCTTGTTGGCAGAAAACTCTCTGGGAAAAGAGTTTCAGAAAACCAAAACATCACACGAACCAGGGCTACAGTTTTACCCAAACCTCTGCTTCAGGACTAGAAGGGGAGCCTGGGAGCAGAAATGTTGGGTTTTCCCCTCAGTGTCCCGTCCCTGTGACAGGCAAGAGCCACTCTGGGTGTGTCTGGGGACCTGCAGAGCTGTGGCACCGCTCTGGGGCTCCCTGTGGGTTTGGGGTGCCCTTTTCTGTCACCCTATAGATTCTGTTATAGATGATATGAATGATTTAGGTGATTGGTGGTGAATGTTATAGTTAATAATCAATACGTAGAAGATATTAAGCAATAACTGTAAGTTGCAGGAACAAAGAAGTCACAGAGAGCCCGGCCTTGGTGCAGGATAATGGAACTTTGTATCATAAGAGATGAAGAAAGGGAGAAAACGGGAGATTTGGTGAAACCGTGGTGACCACAGTGGAAGGTTCCCAGGGACGTGCTGTGAGGAAGAGGAGAGACTTCATCCACCGAGCACCCTGAGAGGGCAGGAGACCCCAGACTCCTGGAGTTAAAGACCCAACTGTGACCAAATATGGGAAACATGGACTGGGGAGGGACCAAGGGGAGTGTGTAACCAAAAAGTTATAAAAATGGGAAACCGTGGGGAAAACTCCCAAAGCTGCACGTGGAGCACGAGCTGAGACTTGTGCTCTCCGGCTTTCCCATCACTGCTTCGGCTTCCTGCTTTAATAAAGTTTATCTAATTGGCAATTAATTATTGGGTCCTTTATATTTATCAATTCCTGGCAGGGTTTTTGCGTTTCTCGGGGCAGCAGCACAAAGGTTGTGCCTGGGGAAGGTGCTGCTGCTTTGCCAGCTGTGGTTGCTGCATTGCCCTGGCACAAAACGAGCTGGGGGCTGGCAGCTCATCCCTCTGGGCACAGCCCAGCTCCAGCAGCGGGAAAGCTGAGCTTTACAAAGCCTCAGCCTTCACACACAGCCCTGACCGTGCCCTTCAGCTCTGCCCCTGGAACGCCCAGACCCTGCAGGCACAATCCTGATGGCAGCAAAACAGCAAAACAAAACCAAACCAAACAAACAAAATCCCCCAAACCTCAAACAAACAAACAAAAAAACTCCAAAAACTCAAACCCTCCAAAAAAAACACAAACAAACAAACAAACAAACCCAAAACCCCCAAACAAACAACAAAAAAAAAACCCCAAAAACCCCCAAAACCCAAAAGAAAAAAAAAAAACAAACAAAAAATCCAACCCAACCCAACCCAAACAAAAAAAATCAAAACCAACCAAACAAAAACCAAACAAAAATACAAAACCCCCAAACAAACAAACAAAAACACCAACACCCCCCAAAAACAACAGCAACAACAGCAAAAAAACCCAAAAACCAAACCAAATCAAACCAAACCCCCCCAAAAAGCAAAGCAAAACCAACCAACCAACCAACCAAAACCAACCAACCAACCAAACAAAACCCCCCAAAAACCCCCAAACAAACAAACAACAAAAAAAACCCACTACAAAATCTCCTTGGAGCTGAGCCTCAGCAGGAATTTGGGATCTCGGGTTCAGCCCCAGGCTGCCAGCACCGAGCAGTGCCCAGGAACCCGCAGCTGGGCTGGGTCTGAGAGCAAAGCCATCCACACAGAGCATTAAAAGGAGAAGAATTTCTCCTTTTCCTGCGGAGGAATCCTGCCGGGGAGAGAGGCTGGCGAAGGAGCCAAAACCCCAAATTGTCTCATGATGCGGCAAAACTGAGGGAGTTCAGAGGAAGGAAATCAGAGATAAAAGTGCCCGGGCAGATAAGAGGTGTGAGACTGAGCTGACAGGAAACAAGGCCGGGTTTAGGCTGGAATCAATCGCCCGGGGGGACGGAGGTGGGATTCATTCCGGGCAGGCTGAAGCAGATTTTACCCACCCTACAATTCAGTGTGTGCAGGAGAATTAAGGACTTTGTCTTCCCAAGGACTGACAACAGAAAGGGGGATTTGCTGCAGATAAAGTCAACTTGCATAACTCTGTAAAGGCTTAGAGGAACGGGGACAAAAAAAATTTTTTCTTTTAACAGGCAGCTTTTCCCACATTTTCTCTCTTTTTTTCTGCCCTCTGTGAGGAATCATGCTCCCACCAGTGTTGGGGAATAGCTGCATTTTTATTTTCTCTTGCATTTTGGCCCGGTATCCAACCAAAATTCCAGTTCTTGCTGTGCTTCCATCCTCCTGTGCCTGTCCTGTGACCTTCTGCTGAGCTCTGGATCACAAAAATACCCTTTGGCACAGAGGAACGGCTTGTCTCAGGCTTTTCACCTGGCTCCTAGACCCAACTGTAAACTCTTGGAATAAAATAAAATAAAATAAAATAAAGTAAAATATAAAATAAAATAAGTATGGAGGGGGTTGTTGCAGCACGACACAAATGAACGACACTCACACACTGAGATGTCCAAGGCAGAAAGGGGCAGTTTATTTACAGACCTCGACATTTATAGAATTCCAACAGTGACCATGGATTGGAGGAAGAAAATTGTCCTCTCCAACCACACTGGTCAACCCAACAGTCCATCAATTCCCTCCTCCTGCAGAAAGGAGTGCAAAACAATCATTGTTTACATGAAAAGTGCCTGAGAAACTCCATCTCAAAAGAGAAACATCAGAAGGCTGAAAAAACCAGGGCGACAGGGGGTGGTCCAGGCCGTGCAAATTTAGCAGTGTTGAGGTCCAGCAGAATGCAGGAGTGAGGAATCTGCTTTCCTCCTGAGCGTTTTTGGTGTGCTCTGGTGGGGAAAGGACACTCAGATGGCCCAGGGAAGGTGCCTCTCCCAGTGTAAGAAAACCTCTTTGCATAAGTGTTTTGTTTCCAAATATTTCTGCTCCTGCAGGTGAGTCAGCTGAGCAGTGTGAGGGCCTCTTTGGCATCTGCTCCCTTTGATGTCCTCACAGCTCCTCTCTGGGTGGAAAAAAGCCACTTTACAGCTCCCGATCTGCGCAGAGGGGGAGGGCAGATGCGGGAGAGCTCAGGGGGAGCAGGGCAGGGTGATGAATGTGGCAGTGCTGGGGACAGGGAATGGAGAAAAAGGAGACATCAATCCACTTCTGCCGGGCTCAGGGGGTGACAGCAGAGCCCAGCCTCTTCCCTCATCCCTGGAGGACTCCGTGCACCCATCCCAAAGGGATGGAGGGGGCATCCATCCCCTTTCCCTCCTCCTTCTGCAAGAATCATCTCCCTGAAGCGCTGCCTGGCCGGGCTGAGGGCAGGGCAGCCCAGGGGAAGATGGATGGTGACTTCCCACAGAGCCTTTGGCTGGGGGCTGTGCCAGGATGATGAATATTCCTGAGACTTTTCTGACTGAGTGGGAAGGAGGTGGTGGAGAAACTTCCCCAGGCCTGGCCGTGGGTCAAGGACAGGAGAGGACAGTGCAGGGACAGAGATGAACTTCCCTGAGGGGAGGAAGGGAACCAGAGAGGAGAGGTTTCACCAAGGAGCTGGGTTTTATCTCATCCTTCCAAAAGGACATTTGCCACTTCAGAGGGAAGGATTTAAAAGGAGCCACCCAGTCAAGAACGTTCCTTCCATCCCCTGTCCCTGCGTGGACACCCCCCACCAGCAGCAGCTCAGCTCCAAAGGGCTTTTCCTGCCTTCACTGAGCTGGCAGGAAAACACAGATTTTGCAGGGCTGTCCTGCTTGGGGCTCTCCAGGAGGCTCAGGCAGGGACAGGGCTGGAGTGTGACGAGGGTGAGGAGAGGCTCTGGGATCCCCAGACTAATGAGCTCTTGTGCAAAGGACACATTTTCTTTCAACTCAGCAACTCCCAGGATTTTTATTTTCCCCCTTCTGCCACTTGACCCTTCAGTTTCTTCCCCAGCAGGCACAGGGCTGGTGGAGCAGCCCCAGCCAATCCTGGATTAAATATTTCCAGCTTCTGACTGAGCAGAGTGGAGCAGGGCAGATGTCTTTGGGCAGAACACAGAAATCCTCCCCTTTTCCCCTGGAGGGGGAGGAATGGATGGATGAGTGGGCAGGAGAGACTCACTGCTCCTGTGGGACAGACTGTGCTGCTCCTCTCGGGGCAAAATCCTCTGGCAGCAGCAAATCCCTCTGCTCTCAGTCAGCCTCGGGCTCCAGGAAATTCTCCTTTGGCCTTTTCATTTCACAGTGGCTGAGGATGGCATTTCCAGAGCACTCTGTGGGAATCAGGTGGCTGCCTCCCACTGGGAGCTGGACCTTGGCTCAGGGATGACACTTGGATGAGCTGCTGAGGCTTTCTGTGCCTCTTCCCTATGATGTGGGTGGAACTCCACGACTCCCAGTTGAATGTTGAATGTTCTGTAGATGGTCGCTCTAAGAGTGTTAAAGACTCCTGATCATATATTGGATGTTCTGATGATGGTTGTGTGTATTGTTATCTGGGATGGTTTGTACCCAGTTTGTAACCCAAGTCCCAGTTTTGTGTGCCCTCACCTCTTGTGGGGTTCCTGCTGCTCCCTACCCGCTCTCTGCTCCTCTTCCTGCTCCCTGCTGACCCCCTGTCTGCTCATCAAGCCACAACCATCGCCCATTATGGAAATCACAGAGACCCCCAGGAGGCCTTGCCAGAACCCAAAGTACAATTAACACCAAAAACCCCCAGCAACAACGAGTCAGCACAAAGTCCAGACCCACAGAGGACGGCACCAGGCTGGCAGGACAGCAAGATATCTGTGGAGGCTTTCCACCTCCTCACCATAACTGCAGGCACTCGGAAAGAAAGATATTCCTGGACTAAAACAAGTCCATTGATTTCTTAAGAACTTCTGTGAGGATGAATTTGTGGCTCTGTGGCATGAGCAGCAGAATCAATGTGGGCCTCCTCCTCAGTGGTGTTGAGGGAGCAGCCGCGGCAATGGTGTAGGTCATCCCTTGAGCTTTCCCCTTTTAATAAAGGCATCTGAGGAGTTAATAATTATCTCCTGCCCTCTTTATTCATAACACCTGGATAATCACAACTGCTGAAAATCTGATTTTGGGGCTCTTCTCCACCTCCTTTGAACCCTCAGCCACCAGAGGGGTTTTTGGGATTTGCTGTCCCATGCCACGAGGACGCAGGATTGAGCGACACCGGCACAGAAGGAGCTCTGTGCTCCTTGCAGGGACCCTGGTGATGGATCTGTGGGAATGGGAAGTGTTTCTCTGTCTCACTGTGCCCACCTGGGCGGGAACGATGCATTTCCTTCTGCCTGGCTTCCTCTGGATGTGTGAAGCTTTCCAGACGAGCTGCATCACTCACGGCTCCGGCAGCACCTGCTTGTTCTGGGAGCGTTAAGCACCTAACACAAGGTCTGGGAGCAGGATTTTGTACCCCTGTGATAGGAATGCCAAGCAGAATTAATCGTGAACAGCCCAGGTCCTGCTGGTGCTGCGGAGGAGGGGAAGCAGCTGTTGTTTGTTTGGTTTAATGGCTCACAGGAACAGGGGGCCATAAACAGTTAAATTCCTCCTGGCAGCTGGGGCTGCCGAGCTCTGGGGCTTCTCCAGCACCTCTGGTCCCCTGCAAAACTCGATGCTTTTCTGTCCAGTGCTTTGATCAGAGGGAGAACACAAATGACACCTTGATGATTACTCACATTTTCAAAGGCAGTCCAACAGCAAGAGCTGTCACCTTTCATAACACCCCCTGGGCTGCCCTGGCTTCCTGTCCCCTCTCCTGGTTTCTCACAGCTTTGGCTCCCTGGGAGACGTGGATGAGGAGCTGTTTGGCTTTGGTTTGTTGTTTTTTTGTGCGTATTTTTTTTTTGGTGGCTGGTCAAGTAATTTCTGATCAGTGAATAAAAACAAGAGCTGCTTGAGAAGTCAGGAAAAAAGCTGGGGATCAATGGGATGTGAAGTAGTTTTCCCCTCAGGGGGGCTGAGTGCTTCCATAGGAGGGTTATCAGTGGATAAATGAGTTGAGGAGGTCAGCTCAGCCTTGCTGCAAGAATGGCTTTTTCCAATTCAGGCCATGATTTAATTAGACCCCTGAAACTGCGACAAGACAGTGCTGAGTGCACGGATATTGGACAAATAAATACTACAGAGGCCACTTTCAAGTTGACTGAAATGATTCATAAATTAGTGCTCGAGTTGGGCAAATTGCTTGAGCTGGAGGAGAGACAGGGAGGGGATTTGGTGTGTGGGTTCAGGATTGGCAATCCCCAGCAGGCTGGATCTCTGCTCCTGGATGCCAATGGAAATTCAGGGTGCAGCAGAAGAAAACCTTGAATTGCAGATCACAACCCAGAAGTGAGAGCTGCTTAAAGTAAGATTAATTGATATTCAGAGTTGCTGTTGTTATTATTCCATTTATTTTATTTTGCCTTTTTTTTTTTCTCTTTTCTCCTATTAAATTGTATCTCTGACTGGGAGTCTCACTGGTTTTGCTTTCAAACCAGCACACACCTCCTACAAACTGACATCAGGAACCTGGGGGGCTGAGTTTGCTTTTCCATGGAAGAGGGACACCGTTCATGCCCTGTGCCTGGCACTGGGCTTCTGGCTGCTAAAATTTCACTAAAATTCCGCATGGATGAGGACTTCTCACAGATGCAAGCTGCCTTCCCTGCCTTTGGAATGCTGGAGGAGGTGGTTCAGGCTTCTCAGCCATCTCCAAAAGGAGAGGATTGGCCATTTGCTGCAGGGTGGGGATTGCTGCCCTCAACCCAAACCCTCACCCACCCTCACACCCCAAACCAGCCTGGACTGAGCATTCCAACTCCTCCATCCTGAAAGCCTCAGCTTCTCCTTCCACCACTCATCTCCCTTCCTTCCCCTTCTCTTTTTGAGAGTGCTCACCCAATTTCTCACTCCTCTGGGCAGCTGGGGCTCCTGGAAACCCACTGGAGAGGGTTCGTTTTTCCAGGGGAGTGATTCCTCACCCTTCCTCACTCCTCCCATCACCTGCACCCCCTGTGCACAGCTGGACACCTGGGGATGCTCTGAGGAGCTGCTTCCATTTTTCACTCCTCCCTAGAACCTGTGGCTGCAGTGCCAAATGCTTTAAAGCTGCTGCTGCTCCATAGATCACCCCAAAGTGGTGAAGTCCAGTTAATAACAGCCTGGAAAATGCCATCAATCAGCAGAGGGAAAACGTCTCCCAGCACACTCCTTAGTGCCCAGGGTGGCTGTTTGTGGCAGAGACAGATGGGGCTGTGGTGTTTGGGGGGCTTTTTTTCCTTTTACACTCTCCCTAAGCCCTTTATCTGATTTTTTCTGATTGAGGCAGCTTGACTGGGGCTGGGCTTTCTTCCCCCTGCCCTGGAATTCCTTCTGCACTCTAAGGTGTGTGCAGAGGCTGTTTCTGTCCCCATAAATGTACAATTTTACATTTTCCACTTCTGCTCAGGACTTCTACCTCCCTGCCTGCCTCCTGCTCTCAGATCTCTCCTGTCCTGACATCATTTCTCAGCTGGGTCCCTGCTCATCCTTTCATCTGCCACAGCCACAGGGTCTCAGCTGCTGAATGCCACAATTGTCACGAGCCAGAGGAGCGAGGCAACACCAGGCAGGTGATTCTGCTTCCCTCCCTGTGCAGCTTTTTCTTCCATGCATCATCTGCTGCTGCTGCTGCTGCAGCCCTCACAGGGTGGGGAATGGCACTGGGGGTGGGGAATTTGTGGCCCTGCCACGGTTTCTGTGCATTGATATTCCAGTCCCTGCCAGGGGTCAGGGGTGCCACTGTGCCAGGCACTGCTTTCAGCCACCACAACGAGAGGTGGCCATGTGAGAGCCATGCAGAGGCAAAAGGGATTTTTATTCAGGAGCAGAGGTTGCCTGGTGCTGGTTTTTCCTCTGAGGGGATGGAATATCTGCCAGCCAGAGATTCATTCCTCAGCAGTTCCCAGCTGTGCTGTGCTGTGCTCTGTGGGCACAGACCCCATCATCTCTGCCCTGGAGGTGCAAATGTGTAGCCCTGGTTGGTGCCTGAGATGTTTTGGTTTCTCTGAAACTCTTTTTCCAGAGAGTTTTCTGTCAGCCAGAGACACGTTTTCCTGACTGTAACCTTTGTTTGCATTCCTGTCCCTAGGAGGGACTTCTTCTTGATGTCCCTCTGGTCTGACCAATGTGATTGAAGAAGTTTGTCTTTCTTCCACCCATTGGGTTGTTCTCTGTAGAACAGCATAAAAGGGAAGAAATTCCTGGAAATAAACAGAGTCACTGTCAGCCCTCTGAGTCAGGAGTCTGTGTCATTGTGATCTTTAACAGGGTCACAACTGTCCTACTCTTGGTGCCCCAAACCTGCCAGAGTCACACCAGCAGAGTCTGTGTGTTACATCTTTCAAGTACTCACAAAGTGCTGACAAATTTCTTGAAAACTCACAAAGTTTATTGAGGAGACTGTTGGGGTTCCGTTTAGGAGAAACTCAGCATTGTCCCTTGATGGATGTCATGATGGGCTCAGTTTATTCCAAGCCAGACTAAAACCCCTTCCCCTCAACTGCACTGGAGGATCAATACTGAGAATTACCCTTGTGCTAATGATCCCACTGGAGAGGTTTTTTTGGGTTCATTCCCTGTGTCCCAGCTTCCAGCTGAGCCTGGCTGCTGGAGGCTGCTCCTCCTGCCAGAGCTGTGGCAGGCCAGCTGGGATGTGAGCAGGGACAAACAGCTCGGCTCTGGCTGTGCTCGAGTGCTCAGGAGCTGAGCAGATTGTGGGGAAGCGAGGCTTGGAGCAGGTGACCCCTGCACAGGCAGCTGCTTGGACTCCTGCCTCAAATACCTGCCAGACAAACATGATTTCCCTCCTCAGGGAGCTGCAGGGGCCACAAAGGTGCAGGACACTGTGCTGAAAACCCTTGGAAAAAAACCAAAACAAAACAAACCCCCCCACAAAAACAAACAAAAAACCCCCCCAAACCCCAAAAAACCCCACAACCCCCCCCAAAAAAACCAAACCAAACCAAAAAAAACCCCAAAAAACAAACAAAAAAACCAACCCCCCCCAAAAAAACCCAAAACTACCAAACCAAAAAAAGCCCCAAAAAACAAACAAAAAACCCCAACCCTCCTCAAAACCCCCAAAACAAAAACAACCAAAAAAAAAACCCCAAAAAACAAACAACAACAAAAAAAACCCCCAAAAATCACAAACAAACAAACAAACCTGCTGAAGGTAAAAAGATGATAACAAAGCTTTTGGACAGAGATGCTGGTGCTCCTGGCCTTTCCCCCACATTTCTTGCTCCTTTCCCAGCTCCCTCCCAGCTGCAGCCTGCTCTGGGATGGGTTAATAGCTCGTTAATGTTGTGCCTGTGGCAGGGTGTTTGGGCTGGCTCTGAGTGCACTCTGAGTTATTGGGAGCAGGTTTTAATGGCTGCATCACTTCCCTGCTTGGCTGCCGGGTGTTCAGGGGATGGATTGTTCACTCACCTCAAACAGCCCCCAGTAAAGAGCTCCAATCGCTTTAAGTGCCTGCTGTTGGAAGTCAGCAGTGCCCTGATGATCCAAACTGGATCTGGGAGGTCTTTGTGTGCAGGATAAACAACCACACACTTGAGCCTCTTCATTAAGAACTGTCTGTGCCTCGGGGCAAGAAAACTTTGTGCTGGCTGTCAGTGTACAGGCAGATCAAAAAATCAGTTTCAAAGGCCAAACAAAGCCCTCTGGGTTTATTTACATGTCTCCAGGCCAAATGCCAGGGGCCCAGGCTTCTCCAGGAGGTCAGGAAGTAATTTCACCTTCCTCTTCCGTGTCCCTCCTCTCCCAAAGTTGTATTCCTGGCTGGACAAATGTACCAGATCAGGAGTTGTTCCCAAATGGGATGGCCAAGCTCGTTGGAGGCTCTTGTGGCACAGGCTCTTTGATATCTGAGCTGATTTGCTTTGGGTTTAAATAGGAAAATAAAGAGGAAACAGTATAGGAGGAACATTGTGATAGGGACAGGGTTGCTGTTCCCTTCTTTTGAGCTTTGTTCTGAACTTGCTCACATTTGCTAGGTGCTTGTTTCAATTAGAGCAGCTATCAGAAACTGAGGTGTTAAACCCAAACCAGCTTCCTTGGATCCCCAAACCCTTCCCACAGCTGATCTCCTGCAACATTTCAGCTGCCTTTGTTCTGCTCTGACCCTGAATCCAGCCTGGACCCAAATCCAAACCCTCCTTTATCCCTTTTTCCCCCCTTTGTCTCTGGTACTTTGCTGTCCCCTGATCCTCCACTGTGCTGAGGAATGAGCTTGGCCATCACATTTGCGAACAACTCTTCTGAATCTACCTGGCTCCAAAGAATTCCAGCCCAAACCAAAGCAGCTCCCTTTTTATGGGGTAGGTGACAGCACCCCAGAACCACCTGTGAATCCCATCTTTATTCTCATCTGACAGCTTAAAAATGATCAATACCCCACAGAGAAGTAGGAAATCCTCTAAAATTCACCTCTCTCTTCCCTCTCCCCTTCTGGGCTGACCTCTCTCTCAAACCCCTGCTGCCCCAAGGTCCAGGACCAGAGAACTCCATGAAATCTGCACCACACCTCATTTTTTATTTTTTTTTCCCAAGGAAAACTGCTGTTGGTTGACTCTGGAGCTCAGGTTTTAGCAAACAGGCCCACGTTTGATTGCTCTTTTGTCTTTACAAAGGCAGCAGCAGGGAAGTGGCTGAGCCAGTAATGTACTTGTCTGTGTCATTATTAAGTAACCATAAATAAAGCAGGTAATAAAAGCAGTTCTTTTTTACTCTTCCTTTTCAAACAGTGACAGGAGCTTCCTGGAAAATTACCTTTTTACCTTTTTCCTTTCTCTTAGAGCACAAGTTAAAAGGGTTTTTGGTATTTCTCGACATCTAATAAACAACCACTTTCCCCTCATTTTCCCTGTGCTGGAGTGGAGCTAATGAATGCATTTTATCACTGTTCTCCAGAGAAGAGCAGGAATCAGGGATCTGAGGGGATGGGAGGAGGCATCTCCTTCCATCCCCACAGCCTGGGTGCTGCAGGGAAGTCAGACATGGTAATTCCTCTCTTCCATCCCAGAGAAAAGTGATTCCAGTCGTTCACCCCACAGAAAAGCAGTTCTTTGGGGAGTGACTTCAAATGATCCCTGCCATCCATCAGAAATGGGATGTGGGGGGAAAAACTGCCTTTGAGATTTGCCTGTGTGCTGGTTTGAAAGCAAAACCAGTGAGACTCCCAGTCAGAGACACAATTTAATAGGAGAAGAGAGAAAAAAAAGTAAAATAAAGTAAATGGAATAATACAACCTGACACCCTGTTGGTCAGGGGGTTGGGAGCAGCCCACAGTGAGTCCTCCTGGAGTGGCAGATGTGGTTCTGTTGGAGCAGAGATGATCCTGAGAGAAAAGGGTCCAGTGATGGTGAGAAGGGTCCAGTGATGGTGAGAAGGGCCCAGGGATGGTGAGAAGGGTCCAGAGATGGTGAGAAGGGTCCAGTGATGGTGAGAAGGGTCTGATCTCCCTCTGGGAATCCAGTGGAACCAGATCCCTGGTGTTCCTGTGTCTCAGTTTTATCCAGGTAGGAATGGTTGGCTCCTCCCACTGGGTGGAGCATCTCCCCATGGGATGATGGAATGTGTCCTGTCCTTGGTGAGCCTTCATGGCCCATCAGCAGCAGATATCCCCTGGAGGGAGGCCGGGTGGTGACAGAGATAACAAACACTGCCCCACCTGGTTTGAACAGCTGGCCCCTTATCAGAAGGCACCGCCCCCCTCCCCCAGAGTTACAAGAGATAAAGGAAAGACATCTCCCAGCTGCTTTCAGCAGATGAAATAGAATGCACAGTTTTGGTTCCATAACCCAAGACACCCTGCAATACAGAGAGAGGGAAAGATGTAAATAACCACTTCAGGACGCCCAAAGTGCTGTCCTGATATCCCAGCAGGAACAGGTTTTGGGGGAAAAGGCAGGTTCAGAGAGGGGAAGTGGCTGTGACACCAGAGGAATCCCTTAATCCCTTTATTCCCCCAATCAGCAATCCTGCTTCACCAGTAGCATTTAAAAATGAGATTTTATGCCCCAACTTCACTTCTCAGTTCTGAGTTGGCAATAAGAAGTGGCTCAGAAGGTGGTGTTGAGGCTGTTTTATTAACACTGGATGGGATGAAAAACCAGGATGGATTTTGGGGCAGGGGAGGAGTCCCCAGTGCACACCAAACCTCTTTTCCCTGCCTGCAGCTCCCACCTCCCCTGGGATTTTTTTTTTTTTTTTTTTAATCAGTGGGAACAGCAGAATTGGAACTCGCAGTGCTCAGGATGGTGAAGCAATTGTCCAGCAAAGATTGCTTTCTTTTTCTCCAAATGGAAATGCCTTTATGAGCTGGAAAAAAATCATTCCTGGCAGCTCAGTTCAATGAGGAAAAAGAAAAAAAACACAAAGAGTTAAAGGGATTGGGTGAAAAGTGACCATTTGGTGTTAGGGAAGGTCTGGGGAAACCATAATCAATGAACACAAAGTTCAAGCTGATCCTTTCCCTCAGGGGTTGTGGGATGAGGCTCTCAGTGTACAGGGAGAAGCAGCAGCTCCTTCCTCCCAGCCCCATGCACGCCCTGGGAGCTCCAGGAAACCTTCCTGGCTGACATTTGGGGCAGCATCCAAGGCAGAAGTCGGTGTCACTGCTGTGAGCCAGGTGCCACCCCAGGAGGGGATTTTGTTCCTGTGGTGGGAAAGGGGATTTTTCAATGGTTTAGGATTTGTAATGTGCTGCCCCCCAGGGCAATTCCTGCTCCAGAGGCACTGATTTCTGATTCAGCTGCTGTGCCCTCCCACCCCTGACCCGCTGGGACAGTGCAAGGTCACCAAATGTACAGGGAGAGATTTTAATGCCGGTAACTTCTCAGTTTGGGGGTAATTCGGGGAGCTGATGTGCAGAGTGCTGCTCTCACAAGGGAAACAGAGACCCCCCTAACAGCCCCAGTGTCCCTCCAGTCCCTGGGGAGGTGCTCTGGTATTGGGTGGTGGATAAAACTCCAGCCTGGTTGTTTTTCAGTGCTTTGCCCAAGGAACTCTGCAGGGCAGCACAGATGTGCAGTGCTGCTGTCAGGTGAGCAGCTGGGGACCTTTCTCAGCTCCTGTGGACTTTGCAGAGTGGTTAAAATCAACGAATTACTGACAAGGAAGTGTGAGATATTATTGATTATTTTATTGTTATTATCGTTCCTGTCAAAAATTAGCCAGGCTGGGGAGGGATGTCTGTTCCTTTTCCAGTGGTGTTCTCCCTCCAGGCCCCACCCTGGCTCCGGTGTGGGCACAGAGGTGCTGGGATCCCCTCTCCTCCCCACTCCCCCAGCAGCAGGAGGCAATCCCAGCAGTGAGTGACACGCTGGGAGGATGGGATGACAGCTTACAAATGCATCAGCAGGAAGCTGGGCTGATCTTTCAAGGCAAAGGGTCTGTTTTCCATCCAGGAGCAAAATTGTTTCTGTGTCCAAGTGGATCACAAGTGACAGGCACAGCCAGGAGGGGAAGGACCCCCTGCCCTGCCAGCAGGGAGTTATCAGGATTTATTTAGCTCTGTGCATCCTTCCAAACATCAGCCTCAGAAGGGGAAGGTGGTGGCAAGAAAAGAGGAAGAAATCGAGCCACTAAAAAATGTGCAAGGATCTGTCTCCTGTCTGTGCTCCCTTCCCCAGGGTGCTCAGGAATGGATAGAGGTTTATTTATTGGAATGTTTCTTTGTAATTTCTATGTTAATTGAATGATTGAGCCTCCAAATAAGAGCCCATTGACAAGAGGGGAGATCCGGGTGCTGCCCACAGAGCCTGCTGTGGTTTAGGGTGAACAGGGGTTCAATGGGAATGGGGGGATTGTCACAGGACGAGATCTCACAGATCAGCTCTCAGCCCAGTGCCAGTCTGGCCCTGGGGAGCAGAGTTAATTCACTGGCAGGAGGCTGAGTGCCTGGCCAGGGGTGCTGAGGGAGGGATTTGGCCCCAGGGCTGAGATGTGGTGCTCGGGGATGATAAGGAAGGGAGGGGCTGGAGAGGGATGGACGCTGATTTTTCTTCTCCTGGGCCAAGGGGGATTAAATGGCCAAGCTGGGCTCTCACAGGGAGCCAAGCCCAGCTCTCCTCCCGGTGCTTTTCCATCTCGTTTTGCCCCGTGGGAGCATCAAACACCGGGTGAGACCTGGTGGGGTCAGTCCTGGAGCCCCCTGTCACAGCTGTGCTCAGCCCCTGAGCCCAGCCCAGCCCAGCCCAGTGCTCCAGGGGAGGAAAACAAACTTGACCTCAATTCCCAGCTGCTGCAGGGGACGGGCAGGGACAGGATCGGGTTTCAAGTCCAGCTTCCTCAGCTGACAGCGGAGCTTTGGTTTAAACGGGGTGGTTAGAGCAGCCTGTGTGATGAGCTCCGCCAGGGACAGGGCTGTGGCAGCGTCCCCTCTCCCGGCTGCATCGCAGTGACATTTGTGGCGCTCAGGGCATCGCTGCCACTCCAACATCTCCTCCCTGCACCTCCCAGGGGCTGCAGCTCCTCCAGGACATTGCCCTGTGGCCGGCTGGGACGAGGCTGATGTGTCAGGGCCGATCAGCTCAGGGGCTCTCAGGCTGAGCAGCTCCGTGGAGTGACCTTGGAAGCCACCGTGGGGAAGGAGAAGGGGGCAGGGAGCCCTTCCTGCTTGACAAAGCAATTTTTTTAGACTGAAAACCTCTTTTTTTTCTTTTTTTTTTTCCTTTTTCTTTTTTCTTTTTTTTTTTTTTTTTTTTTTTCCCCTCCAAGGGGCTCCTGGGAGGTCTGAGCGCACAAGGAGGGATGTGGATGCTCATGATTATCTTGACATCGCCTTCTCCCGTGCCTGTGCTCTGCGAAATCCTCCTGGCAGCCAGTGTTTGTGTGCTTAACTGTTGCCTTGATGGGCTGAATTCCGCCCTGGCTTTTCCACCCTTTCCCTTGGCAAAGCGGGATCCCCACTGAGAGGGTCGAAAGGAGAAGGATTGGGCAGGGGCTCCTTTCCCGCACACCCATATCCCTCCTTGAGCGCTCAAACCTCCCAGGAGCCCCTTGGAGGGGAAAAAAAAAGCACACGAGGTTTGTTCCCAGCCTCTGCGGGTGGTTCTGACTTAAACCAAGATGAGTTAAGCCTAAATAAGTCCGGATTTGGTGGTGGTTTGTTGTTGGTTTGGGTGGGTTTTTTTGGTTTTTTGGGGATTTTTTTTCCCATTTTTGGGGAGGTTTTGAGTGTGTTTTGGTTGGTTGGTTGGTTGGTTGGTTGGTTGGTTTTTGGGGGTTTTTTTGTGGTGGGTTTTTTTTTTTTTTTTTTTTCAGTCTAAAAAAAATTGCTTTCTCCCCCAGGGCTGGGGTTTTTGTCACCGAGTTGTCCCCATGAGTGTGTCCTGCTGCAGGAGCTGGGCAAGGCGAGGTTATTCCACACACCTCCCAAAAGAAACCAACCAGCAGAGCCATAAGCTGTGAAATCTTTCGTTTTTTCCTCGTGCTGCAAGGGAGGGAGAACTGAAAAAACAAACAAACACCCCCCCCCCCAAAAAAAAAAACCCAAACAAACAACAACAACAACAAAAAACAAAAAACAAAAAAAACCAACCAAAAACCACACAACCCCCCCCAACCACATTAAACAAACAAAAAACCCCACACAAAACAAAACCCAAAAAACCCCCCCCCAAAACCCCAAAACAAACAGACAAAAACCAAAAACGAACAAACAAACAAACAAAAAAAAATAAACCCCAAACCGGAGCTTTTAGTGCTCTCCTAAACAGGCAGAGCCTCGGGATCCTGGAGCCTTCCCCCCACAACAATGCAGATTTTTGGGGGGGTTTATCCCTGCACATCACTCCTCTCCTGCTTTTGTCTTCCCAAGGCCGAGTTGAGGAGCTGGAAAAGTGCAGAGGGAAGTGAGGCAGGGAGCAAAATACGATTTTTACTGTTACCTGTGATTCACATTACCCGGGATGAGCATTCCCTGTGATTCGTGTCCCCTGATCAGTGCCCGGAGCCTGGGGAAAGGAGAACAGAGCGGTTGTGTTTCAGCTGCCCCGCTGTTCCTGGCTGGGGTTTACCTGCAGGGATGAACAATGGGGTGTTTACCCAGGCAGAGAGTCTGCCTCATCAGCGTCATTAACGAGGAGATAATTAGTGCAGCAGGAGTGTAACTCTGTCTATTTATGGCCCTGCAGAGCAGCATCCTCACCCCAAAGCACACGGGGTTTGTTCCCAGCCTCTGCAGGTGGTTCTGACTTAAACCAAGATGAGTTAAGCCTAAATTAAGTCCGGGTTTGGTGGTGGTTTTTTTGGGGTTTTTTTTTTGGCTTGGTTTGGTTTGGTTTGGTTTTGTGTGGGGGGGAATTTTTCGGGTTTTGGGTTTGTTTTTTTTTTTTGAGTGTGGGTTGGTTGGTTGGTTGGTTGGTTGGTTTTTTGTTTTTTTTTTGTTTTGTTTTGGGGGGGTTATGGTTTTTTGGTTTGGTTTGGTTTTTTTGCTGGTGGTGGGGTGTTTTTGGTTTTTTTTGGTTTGGGGTTTTTTGGGTTTTGGGTTTTCTTTTTTTGTTTGTTTTGTTTTTCTTTTTTTTTTTGTGTTTTGTTTTTTGGGTTTTTTTTTTTGCAACTGAACCGACTTGAGAGCTCTGAGCATTCATCTCCTTCCTGGGAGTAAAGAGCACGGTGACCACAGATTAAGGAGCTGCCTGAAGAACAGCTTTAGCTGTGAGTGGGGAGTCAATGTGGTGTTTTTTTCCCCTTTCTCTGCTGAATATTAATGTCCCATCCCTGGAGCTGTGTGCTTTAGCACCAGATCCTCCTGCAGGAGCCCTGGGTGAGCGCTCTGCTACAGAGCTGAGAGCCCCAGCATGAGGGAAGGGACCTGTCAGGGGTTTTATTTACAGAGCTGATGAAAATAAACAGAGGCATGAAATGTTTTGGGTTTTTTTTTTTTTTAGAAAACACTCAGCATCGCTGCTCCCCAGCAGGTAAAACAATGAAAAGGAAAATTAGAGAGGGGTCAGCAAGGACAGGGTTTTGAGGTGGTGCAAGGACAATTTGCTGCCACATTCTGCCACAGGACGGGGGCAGAGCCTTTGCTGAGCCAGGGGATGATGTGGGGTCTCGGGTTTGGGCTGGTCACCCTTTCCCTGAGATTTGGGTGGTTAAGGTGTCCTTTGCCCTCTGAAAAGCCCCAAGCCGAATGCAGGAACAACACGGAGTCTTCAGATGTTCTTTTTCAAGGATTTTCTCTTGTTTATTATATCTTACCTTGTCCCTTTTTCTCTGTGCCCATCCAAGGTCTGTCCAGCACAGGCAACAGGCGACGACTCCGTGCTCTGACGAAGGCTCCTCATCTCTTATACAGATAGTTACCTACTGATTATTTACAACTACACACCAATATCTACAGTCTATACTAAACAGGTCACTTCTACACTGACCCAATCCCTCTAAAGCTGCTTTGTGCCACCGTCACAGCAGAAGATGGAGATGAAGAAGAAGACGAAGAAGAAGACGACCCAGGGCACCACCCAGAATCCTCCATCTTGTCCCCATTCACCCCTATTCTAAAACCCAAATGTGAAAACTACACTACTCTTTATTACACTTTGTGGTTGTAACTCCTCTCTCACAGTTGTCTCTCCCATGGACTAAAGTCAAAGCCCTTGCCTTCCTGGGCTCTGTGCCAGGGTCTCCAACCCCCCTGTACAGATCCCAGAACTCCTGTACAGGTTTTAAACCCCCCTGTGCAGGTTTCTGTCTGTCCAGGGTATCCAAAGGAATGCCCTGGACTCCAGCAGTGGGGGTTATGTTGTGTGGGTCCAAGCAGGGTTTTTTAGCATGATCTGGGGGGAACCGCTGCAATCCACCAACCCAAGGTGCTGGATCACATCCCCACAGTGCCCCAAGGAGCAGGATCCATCCACACTCCCTGGGTCCCATGGACTCCTGTGTGTCCCTTTGAGGATTCCTTTGCCTTGTAAAGCTGATATATGGAAATGCAACACAAGCCCTAAGCCCCCAGCACTTCTTTAATCCTCTGCAGTAACACAGGAGCCATTCCCTATGCATCCCATAATCAAATTTCCCTGGGTTTATCTGTCACTGGCAGACCTCCCTCACCCTTACCTGGGAGCAGGGACTTGGAACACCAACCATGTCCTATTGTTCCCATTTGTTTGCTGAGCATGCGGGTGGAGAGGCATAAATATTAAAATATCCCCATTATAAAGCCAGGCCTCCATTGATAAATGATGTATAAAATCAATTTACAACCCAGGAATAAAAAGCACCCATGAAGTGGTCGCTAGCTCCAGGTACTAGAAAATTATTCCTCCATAACTTGCTCTGACTGGAACTCATTACACACCCTGTCTGCGGAATGATTTTGTTGTTAAAAACTCTGTCACTCAGAGCTTATTTATTCCCTCTCCTGGCAGAGAATCCCGGAGTGGCTGCTGCCCGTGGAGCAGAGAGATGCTGTGCTCGGCTGTTTTTGGGCACTGCCAGTCCCTCACGCCTCAGTGCTCAGCAGAGTTTGGCAGCCAGGGCAGGGTGAAGGAAATGGGGAATTGCTGATGTCTCCCGAAGTGTTGGCACCTGCCTGTTTAACTTCAGACAGGTCAGGAGCCCCACTTCTGTCTGATTATGCTGAGTTTAACCCTTGGTCACACTCACAAAAGGGAAAAGTTTCCCTGCCAAGGAAGTGAAACCTCTGCCAGGTTATCCCGGTTTGCCTGAGTGCTGCTTTTCCTCGGGGTTTCCATTTTTGGGGAAGGAGCAGCAGCAACACAGACTTGAGAAATCTGGAGTGAAGTCACCTTCCTTCCCTAATACACAGCTCAGTTGTTAGCTCTGTCTCCTTCCACAAACCTTCTGGGCCAAAAAGAAGAAAAATTGTTTGGTTCTTGGCTGAAAGGAAACTTTGTGCCACCAGCTGGGCATTGTCCTGGTGCTGATGGGCTTGTGTGGCCTGTTCTTTGTTTTTCTAAAGTTCATTTCAGCCTTCTGTGTTTACCTTTTGAGATGGTGTTTCTCAGGCACTTTCCATGTAAATAATGATTGTTTTGCATTCCTTTCTGGAGGAGGAGAGAATTGATGGACTGTTGGTTTGACCAGTGTGGTTGGAGAGGACAATTTTCATCCTCCAATCCATGGTCACTGTTGGAATTCTATAAATGTTGAGGTCTGTAAATAAACTGCCCCTTTCTGCTTTGGACATCTCAGTGCCTGAGTGTCGTTCTTTTGTGTCATACACTGACAAGCTTGCACAGGGTTTGGTGTGTGAGAGCACCCAAAAGATCCCAAAAGGAAGAATTTCCTGTCCTTTGAAGGCAATACCTGATGTCCAGCTGTGTTGGTAGAGGGAGGTGTCCCTGCCCATGGCAGGGAGCAGAAATGGATCAGCTTTAAGGTGCCCTCCACCCCAAACCCTCCTGGCATTCCATGGCCCTGCTCTGCTCCCAAAGAAAGGCACTGAGACCTCTCAGGAACCGAGGTGTGTTCAGGAGGGTTTATGGCTCTGTCTCCGGCATTTTCAGTGAACATGGTTATTAAGAGAGAGATTGTTTTACAACACCGTGGCTTTTTAACAAGGTGAATGCCACCAAGCCCTGCCTCAGAGGAGAAAAAGGGGGGAAAAAAGAGTTTGGAGGGACAGTTGTGGCTTTTGAGGAGATCAGCAGTGACAGAGGAGCTGTAAGGACCAGCCTGTCCCCCAGGGAAGAGTGGGGTTTAATTTCTGTGGTGTTCACCCTCTGGTTGTGCCCTGCAGAGCAGAGGGACCGGGCAGGTTTGGCCCCCAGTGTGTCCCCAGCACAGGGAGGTGCCATCTGTGTTGGTTTAAATTCACCCTCCTGGTGGGAGCTGTCCTGGGTGGCTGCAGACAGACAGACCTGGGCTCAGGGTGCCCTTGCTCAGCCCTGGCCCCAGGCCAGCTCTGCTGTCCGGGAGCTGCATTGGCTGATGAGGCTTTGGGGATGGTGAGGACACAGCCTCAAGCTGCCTCAAGGAAAGTTTAAGTTGGATATCAGGAAAAAGTTTTTCACAGAAAGAGTGATAAAGTACTGGAATGGTCTGCCCTGGGAGGTAGTGGATTCACCATCCCTGGATGTGTTTAACAAAAGCCTGGATGTGGCACTGGTGCCATGGTCTGGTTGAGGTGTTGGAGCTGGGTTGGACTTGATGATCTTGAAGGTCTCTTCCAACCTAGAAATTCTGTGATTCTGTGTGATTCTGTGAGGGAAGAGTGCCCCAGCCTGGCATGTGTGGCCCCACAGCTGAAAACCCACAAACCTCCCCAGCCCTCACCTTCCAACGCTCTGCCAGGTCCTCCTGAGAGACCTGCAAGGCTCAACAGAGGGCAGAGCAGGAGGGGAGAGCAGCAGGGTGAGGCCAAAGCTGTGTTCCACAGGGTGGAACATGTGGAGGACAAAGCTGGGGATAAAACTGGGGATATAAAGGAAAGGAACTGAGTCAGCAGTGCCCTCCAGGGTGGGTCCTGCCCCACAGAGCTGCTGGCTCTCTGACAGGTGAGCGCATTTGCCTGCTGTGGAAGAACATCCTCACTGTCCTCCCAGGGCTCGGGATCAGCTGGGGTTTTGATCAAGGAGAACTTTTCCTGGGGTGGAATTAATGGGAGGAGGTGGAGGAGCGGCATCCCCCGAGGAGGAGGAGGGTGCTTAAAGCAGCTTCCCCAGGGATGGGTTATTTTGGTCCTCAGCTCCTCCACACCTTCATTAAGGACTGAGCTGATGATCCATGTCCTCTGCTGGGCTGGGCTGCAGATGAAGTAAAGATTTGTGGTGTTGCAAATAAAGCAGTTATTGTTACGGCATCAGGCAAACTGCCTGGTGAGGCGGCCACACTCCAACAAATCACAGCTAAAAGCATCCAGCGCCTCTGGAATTGAATTCCAGGGTCTGGAAGCTCAGTATTTTGCCAGAGGTTTGGCCTTGCTGTCCTGCTGGGCATTGTTTTAACCACTCTGCAGCTCTGCTCACAAACAAATGCTGTTCAGTGCTCAGAGTCTCCCTCCACGTGAAAGGATTTAATCATACCCTGGCTGGAAATCATCCTGCAAAGCTCATCCCAGTCTAAACCAGTGTAAGCAAGGAGAGGATGCAGCCCCCTGAGACTTCTTAATTCAGAATATTGGCACCTCTGCAGCCTCTGCAAGAAGCAGCACCATCCATGGCTGGTTTTGAGGATTTCGATGTGAACTGAGTGAGCAGAAATCAGCCTGGTGGCTCTGCAAAGAAGGGTCCAGCAGCCACCTGGCCAGTGGCAAAATTGGTGTCTCTTACTGCTTGTTTTGTTGGTTTAGAGAATTTAAAAAATAAATTTTAAAAAATCATCATAAATGCAGCAATAAAGAGCAGTGAATGAAACAAATGCAGGGTCCTCTGCTCTGGGCTGTAGCTCCAGGGTTCTGGAGCAGAGGCAGGAACTGCTCAGGGAAGGAGGTGCCATTTTTGGGGTGCATTTTTGGGATGGCCAGGGCAGGGAGGGCAGGGAGGGGGCAGTGGATGCAGAGCTGAGCATTGCTGCTGCTATCCCTCCCCAGGCTGGCACCTCCCTGCGCTGGGGACACCTTGGGGGCCAAACCTGCCCCGTCCCTCTGCTCTGCAGGGCACAACCAGAGGGTGAACACCACAGAAATTAAACCCCACTCTTCCCTGGGGGACAGGCTGGTCCTTACAGCTCCTCTGTCACTGCTGATCTCTCTCGGGTTTGGCTGTTTCCTGAGATTTGGGTGGTTTAGGGTCCTTTGCCCTCTGAAAAGCCCCGAGCCAGACACAGAACAACACAGAGTCTTCAGATGTTCTTTTTCCAAGGTTTTTCTCGTTGTTTATTACTTCTTATCTTTTCCTTTTTCCCTGTGCCTGGCCAAGGTCTGTCCAGCTCGGGCACCAGGCGAAGACTCTGCCCCTGATGGAGGCTCATCATCTCTTATACAGATTGTTATGTATCTGTTATTTACAATTTTACACCAATATCCACAATCTGTACTAAACAGGTAATTTCTACACTGACCCAATCCCTCTAAAGCTGCTTTGTGCCACCGTCACAGCAGAAGGTGGAGATGAAGAAGAAGACGACGACCCCAGGGCACCGCCCAGAATCCTCCATTTTGTCCCCATTCACCCCTATTCTAGAAGCCCAAATGTGACAAACTACACTATTCTTTATTACTCTTTGTGGCTTGTAATTCCTCTCTCAATGTTGGAAGTCTCTCCCATGGACTAAAGTCAAAGCCCTTGCCTTCCTGGGCTCTGTGCCAGGGTCTCCAACCCCCCTGTACAGATCCCAGACCCCCTGTACAGGTTTCAAACCCCCGCTGTACAGGTTTCTGTCTGTCCAGGGTGTCCAAAGGAATGCCCTGGACTCCCATAGATCTCCTCAACAGCCACAACTGCCCCTCCAAACTCTTTTTTCTCCCCTTTTTCTCCTCTGAGGCAGGGCTTGGTGGCGTTCACCTTGTTAAAAAGCCACGGTGCTGTAAAACAATCTCTCTCTTAATAACGATGTTCACTGAAAATGCCAGAGACAGAGCCATAAACCCTCCCGGTGGGTTGTTACAAGCCCAGAGCCCAGCGGGGTGAGGCTCCTCTCCCCAGCCCCTTCCTCCCTGCACGGGCACTGCTGAGGACTGGAACTCGTATTTTACAGCAAGTACCCTGTTTGAAAAGGTCAATGGCTGATGTTATTCATGGCAGGGGGAAGAAGGAGGAGGGAAGAGAGATCCTCGAAACTTCCCTCGGTTCTGCCGAGGGGCTTTGGCACCTCCTGGGAGGAAGCAGAGCAGTGGGGTGTTCCTGCAGTGCTGGGGAAAAGGTGATTTCAAAGTCAGCCCAGCCTCTGCCCTTCAGAAAATCTGAATTTCCAGCGGGTTCCAGCGTGTTTGGATTTGTAGGGCTCTCCAGGCTGAGTGCTGGAGTGCTCTGGACATTTCCAGAGCTTCTCTCCTGTAATTTAGTGCTTCTTAATGTTCCACCTGAATTAATCCTGAGCTGGGCTCAGTCAGGCTGTGTGACCCTGCCTGGGAGTTCAGACAAAACTCAGGAGAAAGGATTTGCCCAGTTTTTAACTAAAGGCACCGAGGGACACAATCCATATTCTTTTCTGGAAAAATAAAAATAAAATAAAATAAAATAAAATAAAATAAAATAAAATAAAATAAAATAAAATAAAATAAAATAAAATAAAATAAAATAAAATCACGTCCTCCTTCCAGCCTGGATTGCTTCAGCTTTAAGCCCCGAGTTTTTGTTCTGCCTTTGGCAGATTAGAGAGACCTTTACTGTCTCAGGATGGGTTAGAAAGACCAACAAAGCCCTTTATTCTGTCAATAGGCAATAAAGCCTGGCTTTGGTGTGAAGTTCAGCTTCTCTAAGGCTGGGACTTACTGCTCTGCAGGTGACTCTGGTCTGGACTTCTCTCCCTCCTGGTTATTTATAAACTCCAGGGCTCTCTCTGTGCTGGTTTGGGGGTCAGGGGGGTCATTCTGCAGCCGGTATTTACCCAGATAAAAGTTTTCCCTGAATTCTCTCTCTTAGAAGCACCCATGAGAAATGTTTGTGTTCCTGGGGTTTGGGAGCATCCTGGCAGCTGCTCACCCCTAGAAAAGGGAGTTCATGGAGGGTTTCAGAGCAGGCTGGAGTGTCACAGCACCATTTTCTGACCTGGTGCATCCGACAGCCCTGAGCTGCTCACTCAGGATCCCTTTGCTGCCATCTCCCACATTTCCACCTCCTGGATTTAATTCCCAAGTGCCAATTTGCTGGAAGAGCAGGAGAGAGGGGCAGGAGGACCTCAGAAAACCCCCAAATCCCGTCTGTGCTGAGCTCAGGCTGCTTCACTGCCAGGAGCAGCCTGGTGGGTGAGGAGGGAGGTGAGAGGTGAAGGCTCCGGTGGCTCCAGCTCAGGAGAATTCCCATTCCTGCCACCCCCTGCATCTCCCCGTGGCACTGGCACCTTCAGATGACAATCAGCAGTGTCTGCCACACATCCCTGGTGCAGGATGCAACATCAGAGCGGGCAGGCAGGAAATAAAACCCAAAAAACCCGGTAGGAATGGTGCTCAATGACAAACACTGAGTGTTTTGTAGTCAGCACTGCTGTCCTGCTCTGGGTGCAGACAGGAATGAAAGGCCAGGGTGTGAAGGCAGAGGAGTTGTTGTTGATTTGCCACTTGTCATCTTTTTAATGTGAATGATTTCAGTTTGATTGCCAGCCCGAGAGCTTGCCATGTCCTGCTCCTGAGCCAGGCGTGCTCAGCCCAGCCCTGCTCCCAGCTCAGGGCATTCCTGTGAACGGTGTCTGGTGAAAAAAGAACCCAAATTCGCCCTCCTAAGCTCAATCAGACACAATATTTTTCAATCTCAGAGTTATTTAGACTTTATGTGCCCTCCGCGAGACACAGAAGCGCTCGGAATGAGGTTGAATGGCTCAAGGGCTGAGGGAAGAAGAGGTAAATAATTCCCGTGTTTGATCCAGCGCTGGCTTTGTCCCTGTTTGTCAGCTGTGATCGATGTCACCCGCTGGTCTCTATTGTTATTCTGTTGTCGCTTGTCACACTCGCACCTTCCTTTGAATCCTGCTCTTGTCTCTTTTCCCTCTTTTTTTTCCCCTTCCCCTGACACCGGCTTGTGAGTAATTTACCTATGACAATAGGAGACTAATTCTGTTGTTCTGTCAGAGGGAAATTGAATCTGGGGCTGGAGAGCTGGGAGAAATCTTCAAATGGATCTGGAGCCCAGGAAAACTCCGTGTTCGATTCTCTGCCTGCCAGATTAAGTCATTATGAAGGGGCAGGGAGGAGGAGAAATGAGGGGAAAAGAAAAAAAACCAAAACCCCAGAGGAGCTGGACTGAGAGATGGAAGGGAAAGGAGGAGAGGACAGGAGAGTGAAGAGCAAAAATAAGAGGAGCGAAGGGGATGGCAAAGAGAGTAAATGGAGATATTGGCAGAGTGCTGAGCTGGACGTGTGCTGGGCATTCAGGGAAGCTCGGTGTGGCTCAGGTTAGGCCGTTCCTAAATGCCCACCGGGGCAGGGTCAGTGCTGGGGAGAGGGACAGCCCTGCAGGGCCCCCTTTGCTCCGTGGGGATGGATGTTGCTGCTCTGCCGGGCACGGAGAGCTGGCAGCTGATCATCCCTCAAAAAGGGAGTCCATGGAGGGTGTCAGAGCAGGTTGGACTGTCACAGCACCATTTTCTGACCTGGCGCATCCGACAGCCCTGAGCTGCTCACTCAGGATCCCTTTGCTGCCATCTCCCACATTTCCACCTCTCGGATTTAATTCCCAAGTGCCAATTTGCTGGAAGAGCAGGAGAGAGGGGCAGGAGGACCTCAGAAAACCCCCAAATCCCGTCTGTGCTGAGCTCAGGCTGCCTCATTGCCAGGAGCAGCCTGGTGGGTGAGGAGGGAGGTGAGAGGTGAAGGCTCCAGTGGCTCCAGCTCAGGAGGGACCTTAATCCCCAAGTGCCGGTTTGCTGCCTGCTGGAAAAGCAGGAGAGAGGGGCAGGAGCTGCCTCAGGGAGGACACCACAGATGCCTTGGAAACCCAAATCCTGGCTGTGTTGAGCTCAGGCTGCTTCATTGCCAGGAGCTTGGATGGGCTCAGCCACTGCACAGAGGCTCCTGTCCCTCCCTGTGGAGCAGCAGCTCTGCCCTGGTGTCCTGGTTTGGAAAGACAAGTGTCTGCTGAGGAAGAGCAGGAGCCTCCCTGAAAATGGAAAATGCAAACCCCCTCCGTCCGAATTATAACTTTGAAATGAAGGGGCTCTCAGGCAAAGATATGGGAATAGGAATAACAGTTCTCTACTAGGAAAATTAAACTAAAAATGAAGTAGTACAGAAAAATACCAAAAAACAAAACCAAAACAAAAAAAAACACCCAACAAAAATCCCTGACAGGGTCAGCACACAGCCTGCCAGCCTGTTGGTCAGGGTGCTGGGAGCAGCCCAGCCAGGCCCTCCTGCAGTGCCAGGTGTGGCTCTGGTGCAGCAATGATCCTGGAGCAGGTGCAGTTCCCTCTGAAGCTCCAGGGGTGCTGAGCTGGGTCCGGGCTCCCTCTGGGAATGCCGTGCACACAGGCTGCCCTGGGGCTCCACAGCTCAGCTGGGATCCAGCTGGGAATGCTGGGCTCCTCCCCTGGGTGGAGCCTCTCCCCATGGGCTGCTGGAATTGGATCAGCCCTGCAGTGAGCCTGGATGGCCCATGAGCAGCAGATACCCCTGGAGGGAGGGTGGGTCCTGGCAGGGATAAAGAACACTGCCCCAGCTGGTTTAACAGCTGCCCATGGACAGCAGATACCCCTGGAGGGAGGGTGGGTCCTGGCAGGGATAAAGAACACTGCCCCAGCTGGTTTAACAGCTGCCCATGAACAGCAGATACCCCTGGAGGGAGGGTGGGTCCTGGAAGGGATAAAGAAAACCCCTCCCCAGCCGGTTTCACCAGATGGTACCTGAATACAGACTTCTGGTTACATCTTGCACTGCAGCCCAAGACACCTGGCCCTGGAGCTGAGGAGCTGGAAAGAGGCAGAGCGTGCCCCACGTGCCACCTGCAGCTCCTGCTGCTCCCATTTGTCACTGCCTGCTCCACTGTCACCCAGCAGAGTGACCAAACTGGGATCTTGGATGAGCTGTGCCAGCTGGGATTGGCTATGCCAGAGTAGTGGCAGCTGAGATTCAGGGCTTGAGAGGAGAAAGGACAGAGCAGGCGTTGAACTTCTGTCTTTGAGCTCCACTCAAAGCAGCAGAACTCCTGTCACTGTCACACTGAGCTGATGGCAAAGATGAGACTCAGATTTAGGAATTTCAACCCCCAGAAGAGTCTCTAACCCCAGCTCCCAACGTGGTTTTCTCTGCCGAGGTGGGTTGTTCTGCTACTTACCAACACAAAAGCTTCCTTCCCACCTGCATGGTGCTGGATTCTCCGTGCTGAGGGAGCTGGGCTTCCCCTTTGGTTCTGCCTCAAGTGGAGCTGCAAACAAAACCCCAGAATGTCAGAATTAGCAGAGCCCCGCTCCCTCCTTGGCGAGATCCGAGCTTGTTTATTTTGTTTATTTGCACAATTCTGCCCCCAGCCCCTTGTGGAGGGTCCCACAAATCCTCTGTGCCCAAGGCCTGCCAGCTCCACCCCCCTCCTCAGCAGCATCCCTCACCCCAGCTCCTGATGCTGCTCCACTATTAATTGGCTCGTGTAATCTCCGAGATTGTTATTTATTAATAGATTGTTCTGAGCCTAGCAAAGTTCATTATTTAAAGCAGGAGGCTGAGAGAGATCCAGAGGAACAGATGGATGCATGGAAGTATCAGAAGAAGGAGTAGTTAAAATTCCAGGCATGTGCTGAGCCTTGACAAAGGATGGAAAACAGAATCAATCATCATTATCTAGGAGAAAAGCCATCAGTCTGTGTTTAAAATAAGCACTTTGGGTATGAAGCCCACGACGCCAGACTTTGCAAGAGTTTTGCCTGATAGCTGCAGACCCCGGGGTTAGAAACAGGACTGGGGAGCACAGGGAAATAGATATTTAGGCATGAACATGCAAGGAGAGGTGGTTTTGTGTCACAACACGACACAAATGAACGACACTCACACGCAGAGATGTCCAAGGCACAAAGGGGCAGTTTATTTACAGACCTCGACATTTATAGAATTCCAGCAGTGACCATGGACTGGAGGAAGAAAACCTTCCTCTTCAACCACACTGGCCAACCCAACAGCCCACCAATTCTCTCCTCCTTCAGAAAGAAATGCAAAACAATCATTGTTTACATGAAAAGCAAAACATCAGAAGGCTGAAAAGGAACAGGGCAACAGTTTTGGTGTCCACCCAGCCCTGACTGGCTGCAGACACAAAGGTTTTTCTTCGTGGCTGTGGTGGTTAAAGTTACCCCAGTTGTGCTGTTGAAGCCTTTTAGATGCTAAGGACTGCTCTGGCTCAGGGAAAAGACCCCTGATATTTGTCCTAAAAAAGGAATTTCCCCACTGGAATGATCTGATTCCCCCAAGCTGGGTTCTCAGTGGAAGGTTATCATTGCCTGTGGAGGTGCTGACAGCAAAGGAGGGAAGTGTCCAACAGCAATCAGGGGAAATTTGAGAGCTACAAGGGATTTTTGGGTCAGCCAAGCGTAAAGATGGCTCAAACCAATCACAGAGAGGCAAAGTCACTGTCACACTGAGCTGATGGCAAAGATGAGACTCAAATTTGGGAATTTGAACCCTCAGAAGAGTCTCTAACCCCAGTTCCCAACGTGTTTTTCTCTGCTGAGGTGGGTTGTTCTGCTACTTACCAACACAAAAGCTTCCTTCCCACTGGCAATAAAATAATACCAGACATCATCTCTCTCTTGGCCCCCTGCATGTGAAAGCAAAGGTCAGCCCTGTTGTGAACCCTTGCTAAAATGGCTCTAATTGCATCCAATTTTCCAGATATGAATTTATCTCCCATTAGCAGGCCCCGGAATACTCAACTCTAATGGCCAAGCTGCTGCTCTGAGCTGCCTCTCAGTAATTGGTTAAGAGTGGGGCTGTTTGGTAATAGGTAAACAGGTCTTTTTTCCTTCTAAATTTAAAATTTATATCATGGCTTTTCCCCTGAACAAGGTTATTTGTGGCTGTGCCCTGGCTGTGCTTTTCTGCTGAACCCACCACGTGTTCCTGGGCTACTGCAGCATCTCCTTTCTGCCCTCCTCAGCTCCAGAGGGAATATTTGGGGTCCTTGCTGCATGCTGGAGGCTCTGCTGGAGGTTGTTTCACCCTCCTACAGAGCAGCAGAACACGCTCAGTTTGGGGGGTTGTCTAAACACCTTTTTTTCTCAGAACCCACCTTCAGCTTTCTCCTAAACGTTGAGATTTCCTGGCATGGCACCTGGGAGGCAGTGCCATTCCTCCCTCCCCCTGCCAGCACTTCTCTGTTGCAGCCTTCAGAGGTTTTTAAACGCTCCTTGAGCCCAAATGTGGCTTTTCCTTGCACTGGGAGGGCAACTGGAGATTATCTGATAATGTCTGATTTCACTTCTCCTTTCTCTCTCTCTCTCGCAGAGGTTCCTCTTAACCCACTCGTCCCCTTCATCCCTGGCTTCCTTTTTCACACCTGCACCATCAGAAAGGGAGCAAAGGAACAAAGCTTTGTGTTCTTCACACCGTGCATCTCCAACAGGAGAGGGGCAGGGAGGAGCCTTGGTGAGGATCTGTGCACATTTCCTTCCAGAGCTGCTGCAAGGATTCAGGGGATGGACTTGGGGCTGTCAGATCCATCAGTGCCTTCCTGAGACACTTTGCAGGTCCCAGCTGAAGGGAATGGTGGCTGGGCAGCTGGGAGATGGATGCTGGAATGGTTCCTTGATGTTCCCTTCCTTGGGGCTTGTTTGGGGCAGGAGTGCCCCTGGTTTTCTTGAGTTTGTGCTGGGGCTGTTCTTGCTTGGTCTGGAGCAACAGAGAAATAACTTTGGGGTTTGTAAAGGATGTTTAGATCACCCCATTCTGCACTGGAGTGGGACAGAGCAGCTCTGGCTGCCCCTGGATCCCTGGAAGTGTCCAAGGCCAGGCTGGAGCACCCTGGGAGAGTGGGAGGTGCCCCTGCCTGTGCCGTGGGATGATCTCTACACCCATTCCAATCCAAACCACTCTGTGATCCCAAAACCCCTTCCTCTTCCCACAGCCTGCAGGAGAGGCTGGCAGTGAAGGGGAGTTGTGGGAGCTGCCACAAAACCTTCAGCAAAGAGAATTTCAGTTGTTCTGGTGATTGTGTAAGGAGCTCCCAGGTGCTGACCATCAATCTGTCCTCTGCATTAAGTCTCATCCCACCATCTGAGAGTTAAGAAATGACTTTACAGTCACAAACCCCTGACTCTTTAGCTCCAAATCTGCACCAGCTCCAGCACACTTTCAGATTTTATTGCTGCCTGCACCACGAGCTTCCCTCTGCCCACTCAGCCCTCCCCAGCCAGGCCAGCCCAGGCCAGAAATAGTCCTTGCTGGCAAGGATAATACAGGAGAAAACAGATTAAGGAGGTGTAGACAGGGATTTGCATTTGTTTCACCAGCTGTCTGCTCATTCCTCGTGTTCCCCACTTGGACATACCTTGGCAAAGGACTGGAGTCAGGGATAGCAACAGAGAGTGGTGAGATTGGAGTGAAATATCCTTAAAAACCTGAAGCTGTGGCCAAGCTGGAAAGAAAGCTCAGAGCTCTACTTTGGGAGGGGGAAGTTTTTAAAATTAAATGAAGCGGGGGTGGGATGAGGTGTGGAGCGAGCTGAACACGAGCTGGAGGTGAAATCTCCTTCCCTCCCCATCAGTTTGTGTGGGACTGGGAGCAGAGCTTCCCCCAGGCTGCTCCTGCCCTTTCCAGGAGCAGTGAGAAAAGAACACCTGGAGATGCTGCCAGGCCATCACCCGGGCAGGGGCTCAACCCCAGTCCTCGGCTGTCACCAAGAACTTGGACCAGGGGCACAGGACAGTGGCTTCTCTTCAGCTGCCTCTCAGGGCAATCTGAGCAGGGCTGGGGGGTGATGGATGTGGAGTTTAGCAAACCAAGCCTGGGAGATCAATAGGAGAATATACAGCCCATGGATCATGCCAGCTGCTCCTGTCTGGGCAGCACTAAATCAGAAATGATGAATGGCAGCTCCCTCCACCTTGGCCCCTCGGGTCTGCCCAGTGCAGCAGCATCCGGTGGCTGAGAGGGGCTGTGCTGCTTTCCAGCCTCATTCCTTTGCCTTCCTAACAATCCTGGCAGTGAAACATGAGGCTGTGTTTTTAATCTCCTTTTCTTCCCCCAGTGCTGTTTCCCCAGGTAATTCCCAGCTGACAGGCACAGTGCCCAGCTCACGTTCCCCTGCTGCTCAGGATACACCTGCTCAGGATACACCTGATCAATCTGGATCAATCTGCCTTCCCCTGGACATTGCACCGCTGTATTTCCTGATTTTGGGAAGATCTGCCCTGGCAGAGGTTGTGCTGCAGCCACAGGAGCAGCCAGGAGCTCTGAATGCCTCTCCAGGTGTGAGCTGCTGCTGCTGGTGCTGACCAGATGTCTTGGGTTATGGAACCAAAACTGTGCATTCTATTTCATCTGTTGAAAGCAGTTGGGGAAATGTTCTTCTTTATCTCTTGTAACTCTGGGGGAGGGGGGCGGTGCCTTCTGATAAGGGGCAGCTGTTCAAACCAGGTGGGGCAGTGTTTGTTATCTCTGTCACCACCCGGCCTCCCTCCAGGGGATATCTGCTGCTGATGGGCCATGAAGGCTCACCAAGGACAGGACACATTCCATCATCCCATGGGAGATGCTCCACCCAGTGGGAGGAGCCAACCATTCCTACCTGGATAAAAACTGAGACTCAGGAACACCAGGGATCTGGTTCCACTGGATTCCTGGAGGGAGATCAGACCCTTCTCACCATCCCTGGACCCTTCTCACCATCCCTGGGCCCTTCTCACCATCCCTGGACCCTTCTCACCATCACTGGACCCTTTTCTCTCAGGATCATCTCTGCTCCAACAGAACCACATCTGCCACTCCAGGAGGACTCACTGTGGGCTGCTCCCAACCCCCTGACCAACAGGGTGTCAGGTTGGAGCTCTGACTCTGTCAGAGGTTCTAGGATTGGTGTTTGTTTGTTTGCTTGTTTTCTACTACATTTGTATTGTTAATATTCCTAGTACAGAACTGTTATTCCTATTCCCAAATCTTTCCCTGAAAGCCCTTAATTGCAAAATTATAATTTGGAGGGGGTGAGGGGTTTGCATTCTCCATTCCAAGGGAAGCTCCAGCTTTCCCTGGCAGATACCTGTCTTTCCAAACCAAGACACCAGACCCAGGGTTTTCCATGGGACAGGAATGCAGGAGCAGTTTTTGGAGGGGTGCAGAGCTGCCACCAGCTCAACGAACAGCATCTGGGTTTCCTCAGGAGCTGATGTTTCTGACTTGGAGCAGGAATTCACAGGCACAGAGAGTTCCATCATCCCCTCCTGCCTTTGCAAGGTCACTTCCACCACGAGAAGCAAAGCCTGGTTTTATTGCATGATATATTTATAATAAATATGTTCTCAGTAGCAGCTGAAGTGACACTGATCTCAGCAGGGACATTTCCCTGGATCTGAGCTCTCTGGCTGCTCCAGTGGGAATATTTCCATCCCCTCTGTCACAGCTCACTTGGCCCAGCTGCAGATGATGAGTGGCTGCCTCAGTTCTTGACGTAAATGAGCTGTGAGTTTTGCCCAGTCAGGATTGTGCCACTGGAAACAATAAAGTCAGAAAATCAGCTGGCCAAAAAACGCAAAACAAACAAACAACCACACAAACAAACAGCCCCCACCCCCAAACAAACAAACCAACCCCAAAAAACCCAACAAAAACCCCACAAACAAACAAACCCCACAAAACCCACACACACACACAACCCCCCCAACATAAAAAACAAAAAAACACACAAAAACCCCACACACAAAACAGACAAACCAAACCAACCAACCAACCAACCAAACCCCAAAAAACCAACCAACCAACCAAACCAAACCAAACCAAACCAAACCAAACCAAACCAAACCAAACAAAAATAAAAAAACCACCAACCAAAAACCCTTGGGGAGTTTTCTTAGAAATGGCCTGGATGAATTTGAGCTGATGGAGAAAGGCCATCAGTTCCATCAGGGCTGAAGTAGCCAGCAGCAAGGCTGAGGAGGTTTAAAGAACTGCTTTGCAAATATCAAATTATGAATCATGGAAAGCCAGCTCAGACTTGTGAAAAGAAAAAAAATAAAAAATCCTTGAGAACCATCTGGGAATTTCCTATTTCATGTCTGCAATTACATCATGATGGCCCTGAAAGCAGCAGCAAAATCCTCCCAGGCTGCTGGCAGGAGGGGATTGAGCAGTGTCTGAGGGACACACGTGCTCCAAAAAAAACCAAAACACATTACTGCAGGATGGGGACAATGAGAAGGGAAAAACCTAATTCAGAGTCATGACAACAGCACGCCCCTGGAGAGAATGCTGAGCACACAGCCCAGAATAAGCTCCAGTGGGTGAGAGAGACAATAATAGAGAGAATTGTGTCTTGATCTGGCTCTGAATGAGAGCTTCTGGAGTGAAAGAGGAGAGGCAGAAGATGCTGTGTTATCTATCAACCCAAGTGATTGTTGTATCCAGAGCCCGGCTCAGTAATAAATGAGAATGCCACTCATCTGCTTTTCTGGGCTATTTAGAATATTTTTAGAACCCTTTCTGAAAGATATTCTGATTAATCTGGTGAATTTTCCTTTGCTCAGTGAGACTTATAGCAGCATTGGATTTAATTAGCCCGTGACTGGGAGGGATGTAATGAAGGCAGATACAAATCCTTGTGACAGCTGAGAGTGGCAGGGAGAGCATTTATCCACCCAGGAGCTGGGATGACAAGTGCTGAGTTTGAGCCTGGAACAAAAAATGGGATTTTTAGCTGCCAGCAGGGGCAGGAGAGAGGAGCCGAGGTGGTGGGAGAGCCCTGAGGTGGCAAAATCAGCCCTGGATCCTCACACCAACCCAAATCCCCAAACCCACAAGTTTAGGGCTTCAATGGAATTGTGAAGATTGGAAAAGACCTCCAAGATAATCGAGTCTTGATGACCTTCAAGCAATGCAGGAATGGGCTTTTCAAAGTCATAAAACCAACCCCAGGGAGAGCAGCAAGATTTTTATAGGTTTTAGGGATGCTGGGTTTTGGTATTGCATGGATTGGGACAGATCCTGATGTCTTGGGTTATGGAACCAAAACTGTGCATTCTATTTCATCTGCTGAAAGCAGCTGGGAGATGTTTTTTCTTTATCTCTTGTAACTCTGGGGGAGGGGGGCGGTGCCCTCTGATAAGGGGCCAGCTGTCCAAACCAGGTGGGGCAGTGTTTGTTATCTCTGTCACCACCCGGCCTCCCTCCAGGGGATCTCTGCTGCTGATGGGCCATGAAGGCTCACCAAGGACAGGACACATTCCATCATCCCATGGGAGATGCTCCACCCAGTGGGAGGAGCCAACCATTCCTACCTGGATAAAAACTGAGACTCAGGAACACCAGGGATCTGGTTCCACTGGATTCCTGGAGGGAGATCAGACCCTTCTCACCATCCCTGGGCCCTTCTCACCATCCCTGGACCCTTCTCACCATCACTGGACCCTTCTCAGCATCCCTGGACCCTTCTCACCATCACTGGACCCTTTTCTCTCTGGATCATCTCTGCCCCAACAGAACCACATCTGTCACTCCAGGAGGACTCACTGTGGGCTGCTCCCAGCACCCTGACCAACAGGGTGTCAGGTTGTAGCTCTGACTCTGTCAGGGTTTTCCAGGATTGCTGTTTGGTTGGTTGGTTGGTTGGTTGGTTGGTTTTGTTTTCTACTACATTTGCATTGTTAATATTCCTAGTACAGAACTGTTATTCCTATTCCCAAATCTTTGCCTGAAAGCCCTTAATTGCAAAATTATAATTTGGAGGGGGTGAGGGGTTTACATTCTCCATTCTAAGGGAAACTCCAGCTTTCCTGTCTTTCCAAACCATGACACCTGAGCAGATCCAGCCTGCCCTGCCCACATTTGGGACACCTCCAGGGATGTCCCCACAGGTAACTGGTGCCTGCTGCTCCCTGAAGAGCCTCCCAGCCAGAAGAAGATAAATATTCCATCAAGTTCCACCTGCTTGCCTGAATAATTTCCCTGGAATTGAGGCCACTTCCCAGGGATTCCTTACCCAGGAATGACCTGATTCCTGGATCGAAACATATCCAGGTGGCACAGGAAGGGAGGGAAATTTTTTGCCTCTATTTTTCTGGGTTTTCTTAAAAGATGTGCAGTATTTTCAGGACCTCTGGTCAGGCACTCAGGGGAATCAGGAGATTTCCCTGCTCCTGGTTGTTTATCCACTGGGCTTTCTAGGAAGGGTTTCCAGCACAGCTCCTCTCTCACTTTCCCACTTCCCAGCTCTGCAGCACAATCTTGGCAGGTTTGGGACATTTAGAGCTGGTTTGGCTTGGGTTTTATGCCACAGTCTGAAGAGGAATTAAAAAAAAAAAATAAATCCAAAATAGCTTTTTCATGTGGAGGGAAGGAAATGGGAAGGCCGGAGAGGGCACGGAGCTGTTGCTCAGCATTTTTCCCCAAAATGTGTCAGTGTTTTCCATCCAAAGCTTGGTTTTCCATCCAAAGCTTGGTTTTCCATCCAAACTTTGGTTTTCCATCCAAGGGCTGGACCTTTTAATGCCATGAGGAAGCTGCACCAATGTGGATGGAGATTTCTAGGAAAGGTGTTTTGTGTCAGGGACACCACAGATGAGATTCTCCTTGTCTGTGGCTTCCTGATTTATTCCTTTTAGCTGCTTCCTATGGGATGTCAGAATGGTTTGGGTTGAAAGGGACTTGAAAGATCCAGTTCCAACCTCTGCCACGGGCAGGGACACCTCCCACATTCCCAGGTTGCTCCAACCTGGCCTTGGGCACTTCCAGGGATCCAGGACAGCCACAGCTCCTCTGGACACCCTGTGCCAGGGCCCACCCACCTTCAGAGTAAAGAATTTCTTCCCCAAATCCAGCCAAACCTACTTCCTGTCAGTTGGAACCATTCCCCTTGCCCAGTTCCTGATCCAGAATCCCTCTCCAGCTCCCCTGGTGCCAGAGCACAACAGAAATGAACGACACTCAGGCACTGAGATGTCCAAGGCAGAAAGAGGCAGTTTATTTACAGACCTCGACATTTATAGAATTCCAACAGTGACCATAGATTGGAGGAAGAAAATTGTCCTCTCCAACCACACTGGTCAACCCAACAGCCCACCGATTCTCTCCTCCCGCAGAAAGGAATGCAAAACAATCACTGTTTACATGAAAAGTGCGTGAGAAACTCCACCACCAAAAGTAAAACATCAGAAGGCTTTAGCAGAACTTCAGAAAAACAAAGTGATGCCCTGGAGCCCTTTCAGGTCATGGAAGATGCTCTGAGCTCTCCACACAAATTCCCCTCTCCACCCTGAACAGCCCCAGCTTTGCCAGCCTGAAGAAACCCTTGACACTTTCCATGTCCCTTTTTTTTTTTTTTTCTTTTTTTCCATTCCCCCACGGCGTCATGCTATTTAGGGAAAAAAACAAAACGTGTTTCCAGAGCAAGAATTTGGCAAGTTTCTGCTAGCAGGATCAACGGGAAGCTCATCCCCACGTTCTGAGGTTCTCTCGCCACGAAGTGTGAATAATGGATGGGGAGAAGGGCATTTTCCCCTTCCTGCTCGAATTTCTCTCACATCAATTAATTTCCATCAGGCTTTCCTGCAGGAGCATGGAGCTTTGAAAGGCTCTGGCTCAAAATTAACCAGGGTTGTGGGGAAGAAAGGGCAGGAAGTTAAAAGAAAAACTGCTGATGCCTTCTCCTGTGGAGTTTGCTGTGTAATTAATTTCTTGCTTCTTTAGAAACCCTTGGTGAGTTTTAGTTTTTGGGTTTGTTTTTTTTTTTTTTTCCAATTTGGTCAAAGTTGATCTCCAATAATGAGCTGGAAAGCCATTGGCTTGTAAATCCTGTGGAATGGGTACAGGAGAGGAAAATGGTGATTCTTGTCCTCTAAGTTGTGCTGTCACCTCTGTCTGCAGCAGCTCTGGCCTTGGCTGAGGATTATTTTTGGGGATTTCGTGGAGGTTCCTTCATTTCTTTTGCTCAAAGTTTATTGGCAGGGCTCAGGTGGGGGTGTCCCATCACAGAAAGGAATGTGAATAACAAAAACAACAATTAATAACAATAACAACAATTAATAATAACAAAAATAGTCCTTGAGTAGGAAGTGCTGCCTGCCCATCCTCCCTTGGGAAAGGTGCTGGAAAGAAGCACCTGAGGACCCCCATCCTTAATTAAAACCTGTAGAAGTTGATGAAAATTAACTCCTTCTTGATTATAGGATGCAATTATTTTTAGATTGATTATTTTAAGTCATTTTACTGCCTGGGAGGAACTCATCCCAAGTCTGTCCACTTAAAGTTGTTCCTGGCAGGCTTGGATTGGGAGAGTTGTCTGTCCCTGTCACTCGCCTGGGGGTGTCTGCACCTCTTGAAGCAGAAAGAAAACTCCAGAAAGGCATTATATCACTTTTATCATTTATTTTATCCATTTTATCATTTTTTAAAATTCATTTTATTGCACAGAAAAGCTGCCCTTCCAACTGCAGGTCCAGGGAAGGGGGGTGAAAAAGCAAGAAGGAAGCAGAGCATATTCCAGAGCTGTTTTCAGCTGGCCTAATCCTGGTCCTCCCCTCAGACTGAGACTGACCTTCAGCCAATCCCTCCTGCTCTGAACAAGATTTGATGGTGTTGGTCACTCCAGCATGAGAAATGTTCTGTGGGAGAGAGGAGCATGGATATCAAATATCTGAATCACCCCCAGCCAGGGATGCTCTGCTGCAAACCCTCCCAGGAGCAGAGCATCCCTTTTTCCAGGGTTCTTCGGGAAGGAAGCTGCTCCCAGCACCCTGAACTCAGCTTGTCCAGGGTGACAAGGAGCCAAATGCTGCTTGGAGGAGGGAAATACAAATAATTTAGTGCTGGGATGCCTGGAATCAGGTGCAGACCTAGAACCAGACTCATGAATCCCAACAAAACAACGTTTGCCTCTCACAAAGCCAAAGCTCCTTTTGGTGGACAAGCTTGAGACCATTTTGTCCCAATCCAGCAGGAGAAATGTCTCAAAATGAGCTTGGATTGGCCTTCTCTTCTCTTCTCTTCTCTTCTCTTCTCTTCTCTTCTCTTCTCTTCTCTTCTCTTCTCTTCTCTTCTCTTCTCTTCTCTTCTCTTCTCTTCTCTTCTCTTCTCTTCTCTTCTCTTCTCTTCTCTTCTCTTCTCTTCTCTTCTCTTCTCTTCTCTTCTCTTCTCTTCTCTTCTCTTCTCTTCTCTTCTCTTCTCTTCTCTTCTCTCTCTTCTCTTCTCTTCTCTCCTCTCCTCTCCTCTCCTCTCCTCTCCTCTCCTCTCCTCTCCTCTCCTCTCCTCTCCTCTCCTCTCCTCTCCTCTCCTCTCCTCTCCTCTCCTCTCCTCTCCTCTCCTCTCCTCTCCTCTCCTCTCCTCTCCTCTCCTCTCCTCTCCTCTCCTCTCCTCTCCTCTCCTCTCCTCTCCTCTCCTCTCCTCTCCTCTCCTCTCCTCTCCTCTCCTCTCCTCTCCTCTCCTCTCCTCTCCTCTCCTCTCCTCTCCTCTTTCTTCATTTTTTACCCCAAACTAACTGCAAATCCAAAATACTCTGTTGGTTGGGCAGGAGCAAAGGATTAAGTGTGCTGCCTGCAGAACTGCATGCTAATGTGATAACATGAAGCCAATATGATAACATTTTATTCTCTTGGAGGGGAATCCAGAAGATTGGATGCTTTCCTGGCATTTTCCAGGCTCGCCAGCAGACACAGGGATCTCCTTCCAGCCTTGCTGAGCCCCTGTCAGGCAGCTTGGCTGTGAGAAATGAGCACCTCCAGCACTGCTGAGAGCCCCAGGCTGCAGGGGGTTGGCTTTTCAGGATGCTGATGGCATTTGGACTCTGCTGGGATGAGCACAGCAATCTGGATTTGCCCCAGTGTGGGAAATGTATTTGCAAAACGGATTTCTGTGTATTGATGCAGTGAAAATGCCAGGGAGAGCGCCCTGTGCACTCCACTGTGTGCAGCAAAGGATGAACAAAACCAGCAAAGAAGTTCCTCCTGTTCAGGAGGGAGGGGGAAATGTGAGAAATGGATTTGTGGGGAATTCCCAAAGCCTGGCAGAAGCCTCACAGGGTCTTGTGCACCTGTGTGCAAACTGAGATAAGGTGTGCTGGCTGAGAAATGCCATGGGACAGGACAGACATTGCTGAGAGAGAAATGGAGCTGGAAACAAGTTTCAAATGATGGCCTTGCAAATGAAATTGGAGAAAAAAACCATCAAAGAAGTTCCTCCCATTCAGGAGGGAGGGGGAGATGTGGGAAATGGATTTGTGGGGAATTCCCAAAGCCTGGCAGAAGGCTCACACAGCCTTGAGCACCTGTGTGCAAACTCTGAGATAAAGTGTGTGACTGAGAAAGGCCATGGGATGGGACAGACATTGCTGAGAGAGACATGGAGCTGGAAACAAGTTTCAAATGATGGCCTTGCAAACAGAGCAGAGACTTTGGAGAAATAAAACTATGAAAGGTGCATTGTAGCAGGACCCACGAGGGGTGATTTTAGATGATTTGCTTTAGGGCATTAACAGCATTGTGTGGCAAAAGCTGATAGGCCAAAACCCCTTATTATTGTAATTAGGAAATAGTTTGGCTTCTGATTGTGATGGTGTGAATTGTAACACCTGCACTGTCTCACCCTTCTCCTGAGACTGAAAATGGAATAAAAGTCTTTAAAACTCCTCTCAGTTGCCCCATCTCTGGATCAGAAAAAAGAATAATCTGACAGCCCAGCACTCCACAGCTTTCCCCATTTCAGTAAATTTTCCCCACATGCTCAAAACCCCGGGAAGGAAAGAGGGGAAGCACAAACCAGCGCTGGTGGGGAAGGACAGGGAGCAATACAATTGATGTTCTCATCTCCCAGGCAAAATGATTTAATGCTTTGTTTTTTAAAGAGCACTGAGATTTATCAACCTGCAAGGCCGGGCTGTGTTGTGGTGTGAATTGACAGCGCTCTTTGGGTTTGCCTCAGCTGTGATTCCGGGTTCTTGGAGCTTATTAACAAGCTCCTGTTGACTGGCATCCCTTGCATTAAGCAGGAATTTCCAGCTCCAGGTCTCCACATCTTGAAAGCCATTCCTCACCTGGGGCTGTGTTGATAAAACTGATTAGCAGGAGGCAAGGCAGGCAGGGAGAAATGTGTTCCTGGTGAAAAGGGCACTACATCAAGCTGAAATTCCGGAGAAATGCTGAGTTCACAGAACATATCAGGAGTTATTAACCTCTGCATGAGAGCCGTGCTGCACGGGGGGAGGAAATTTGTCTGAGCTGAACTTCAGTGCCTCTCTGAAGCTGTTTGAAAGTGCTGCAGCAGCGCTGAGAGCCTGATTTTCACCCCACAGTTCCATCCAAGGGTGTCAGAGCGCCTTTGCTTGAACGAATTTATCTGTGCAACAACCCTTGGCCCTGGGTAAATCCTTGCCAGGTGAGGTGCTGCGGGTGAGTTTCTCTCCAGGAGATATTTCCACTGTGGAAATGCTGCTTTGTCTCCTATTGAAAGCGTGGAACTGGAGGCACTGAAACATCTCCTCTCTGCCTTATCCTGAGCATCAGTCAGTGCAGTGAATAATCCTGAATTCCCTGTCCCAACCCTGATAATGGCTCAGGGCAGGGCGGGACAGCCCCCAGCAGCTCTGGGAACCTCAGGCTCAGGTATCAGCTCTGCTGTGGAAATCCCACTGGAAAACCAGGAATCAGGCTCCTCTCTGGAGCCAGGGAAAGCTTGGATCCTTCTCAAATGAAATGGTTTAAATGGCATCCTTTTCCTTCTCCAAAATAATGTTGCTTCCCTACTTACATCTCCCCCTGAAGCTGTGTGATTTCATTCAATTAAAATCAAGAAATAATAGTAACAACAACAACAACTTAAAAAAAAAAAAGCCTTTAGGAAGGAACAGGGTCCCCAAATCCCCTGAAAGTGAAAGAGCAGCTTAGCAGTGCAGGTTTGATTGATGCTCTGTTTGACATGCAGGGTGTAGGCAGCTACCTTGCTGTGGCACGTCTGGCTAAATCATCTGCTGTCACTTCTCAGAATATCCACTTAGCAAAGGTTACATGCCCGCTAAACCAGAGCTTAATTACCCTGCATCACCATCTAGAGAGCACAGGCAGAACTAAGGCTGGGAGAAATCAGCATTTTGATGGGGATCCTTTCTGCTTTGGTGCTGTTTGCTCTCCAGAGCAGCCCCTCTCTCTGATTTGTGCTCTGCTGCCACATCTGCTTTGTTGTATGGAACAGAATTTTCCATTTTTACTCCCCTTCTGTACAGCAAGAGGCATTTTTTTTCTTTTTTTGGGGTGAACTGGGACAAATAATTGAAAATTCTTCGTGACAACCACCCTAGAAATGAGAGATCCTGGCCTGGCCTTCTCCCAGAGGGAGCTGTGATCCCAATCTTATGAGGATTTGAATATTGCCCTGACAGTGCAGGAGCTGTGCGCTGTAATTCCCATTGTCGTGCCTTTCCCTGCGTCCCTGCAAGAACTGAGGACGTAAGTGACAGATGCTGAGCTTTGTTCCCTCCCTCCAGGAGAGTTCCTCTGCCTTTGGCAGGAGCAGATCAGAAGATTGCTTTTAGTTCCTGGGCTGGGAAGTCCTGTGGGCCAAGATTTCTCTGCAGCCGCTGCTGGGAGCGGCGGCGATGGCCCCGTGAATAATGGAACGTTTTCATGTTTTAATCAGATGCAATTTTCCAAATGGTTTTTATGATTTAGCAAGTCCATTAAAAATGACATTTGTTCTGCTCTGACACTCCTAAGGAGCTCCACAGAGCATAAACACTGGAAATTACTTGTAAAGGGGAAGGAGATATTAAAATTCCCCAGCCCTCATGTGCTTGTCTGAGAAATCCTGGTGCCTTGTGCCAGGGCTGGAGCGGAGCCACTGGATGTGCTCGGGGTTTTGCTGTGATTAGGGGCAGCTCCAGGCTGCTGCAGAGACAAAACATTGATATTTCTCGTGCTGTGCCTCTCAGATGCTCTACAGGACCAGATTTTAGGGCTGGAGATGAGGCTGAGCTTTGGATGGGGCGCTGGAGTGTTGGGAGCAGGAGGGCTGGTGAGTGCAAAAGCGTTTTATCGCAGGCCTGTGGTGTCAAACAGCACAAGGAGCAACTGCTCCTGCCCATCAGCTCCTGGATTTATTGACTGAGCTCATTCTGCTTCTCTGCTGAACTCCAGATTTACACAGTGCTCAAAGCAAACCCCGCTCTCCTGCCAAGTTCACAGCGGCTTCAGAGTGGAGGTGGAGCTGGTCCTGCTTCTTCTCCACCTATTCCCCCATCTCCTCCCATTTGCCAAAGAAATCCCTGGAGTTCAGCTCCCTCCTGTCCCTCCAGGGATGCTCTGAGGGGGTGACCACCTGCCCCAGCACATCTGAGCATCACCAGGAGGCAAAAATGCCTCTCCAGCAGCCCCGAAGGGATGGATTTAGGGGAGAATCACTTTCAAGTCTTTCTTCCTCCACCCCAGTGAGGCAGGAGGGTTCTGTTATCCCAATTTTCCTGATGGGAGCAGGAGTGCCAGGCTGGCTTTGGGCACTTTGTGTGCTGTCTGATCACTCTGTCTGCACCTGGGGAACCAAAATCTCTGCAGAGCTCCTCCGAGAGGAGCATTTCAGCTGGAACAGACAGCTGGACAGCTCTCGGGAAGCTTTTTTTTTTTTCAGCCTTACTTCTATATCCTATTCATGCACTGAAGTCCCTCTGAGTGAGGGACAACTTTCTGGAACTTTATCAGATTGTCTTCTGGTGTTTTTTTGGATTTTTTTTTTTTTTCTTTTTATGTGTGTGTGTGGTTTTTTGTGTTTGTTTGGGTTTTTTCTTTTTTTTGTGTGTGTGCGTGGGATTTTTTGGGGTTTTTTTTGTGTTTTGGGGGTGTTGTGGGCTTTTTTTATGGTTTGTTTTTTTTGGTTTGGTGGTGGTTTTGGTTTTGGGATTTTTTTTGTTTGTTTTTGTTGGTTTTGTTTTGTTTTGTTTGTTTGTTTGGTTTTGTTTTTGTGTTTTTGGTTTTGGTTTGGTTTGGTTTAGTTTGTTTTTGTTTTTGGTTTTGTTTTTGGTTTTGTTTTTGGTTTTGGTTTTGGTTTTGGTTTTGGTTTTGTGTTTTTGTTTTTGTTTTTGTTTTTGTTTTTGGCGCTGGTTTATTTCGTGTGCATCTTTTCTGATGGTTTGCTGGGGTTTTTTTTTGCACCTAAATTCTGGATTCTTCCAGGCCACACCTCTCTGGGCATCGAATGCTGCTCAGGAGCGACAGCTGTCACCATGGGCTCTGCCAGGAAGGGGACAAGAGTGGGTTTGGGGCAGTTAAGCTTCCAGTGATTCCTCTGAAGCCCATTCCAAGCTGGATTTGAGCCCTGAATGGATTTCCTTTCATTTTCCTTTTCCTCTGCAGCCACCAGCCACACTCTGGGCCCTTGATGCTATTTCAGATCATTTCTCCAAGCTGAAGCTGAAGTGAAAAACCTCAAATCAGGGACCGACCAAAGGGAGCAGAGGGGAAACCTGTGCGAGGGAAATTGGTCACCACTCAGAAAATTACTGCTCCAGTCCTGATTACCCATTAATTAGCCAGAGCAAGCTGCTCTTTCCAGCCTGCAGAATGTGTTCCCTGCTGGTCCAGCTTGGAATGGTTTTCCCTTTCTTTTCAGTCCTGAATCAGGCACTGATTTCACGCCCCACAGTTGGCCAGCCTGGCACTTTGTTTTTTGCAGAAATGCTGTGTTCAGTCCAAACGTGAAGTCCAGATTCCATCCCTGTTTTTATCTCCCTGCCTTCCCTTCTCCCTTGTGCAGGAATTAAGGTTTTTCTCACTGTAACAAGTGTCCAATCTTCCTGGATGTGGCAACAGCTGGAAGTCAGATTTTCCCTGTTAGATTCCATCTGTAGGACTGGAGAGTTCTGCCTTTCTCCTCTGGAATATTCCACTACACCCAAAATTATAAAAAGAAACCCCCTGATTGCTGATTGTGGAAGGTTTTGGGGGGCAGTAAAAGTGTTCCTGGGAATTGCCAGGAGGAATGGTTTGGACTGGAATGGACTTGAAATCCCATCCTGCTCCATCCCCCTGCCATGGGCAGGGACACCTTCCACTACCCCAGGCTGCTCCAAGCCCTGTCCAACCTGGCCTTGGGCACTTCCAGGGATTTTTAGAGACGTTTCAAGTGCCTTATTCCTACTGAGCAGCTTAATCCTTTCAAAGGGGTGGTTCAAAGTTTCTGCCTGAAATATCTCAGTGGGTTCTGGGAGCTGAGCCTGGAAGTCAGGATTAGCAGCTAAACCCAACTCTCCCTCGCTCTTTTTATTCCTGGAGATCTCCCCGAATCAAATAATCAGCATTTCTAGCCCCAAATGCCCTGATGGTGGACTTGGAGTTATTTGGAAAGGACATTTCTTTCTCCTTTTCAGAGAAACTGGAGGCAAACCCAGCCCAGCCAGGAAGCAGCATCCCCTCTAAAAATATTTCCTCCCTCCTGCCCAGATTTCAGTCATTGCCACAAGGAAGCCACAGGAACAGGGAGGCTGAACAGCAAAGCTGGGTGAGATCTGATGGTTTGGGGTGCGTTACCAGCCCCTGAATTTACCCTGTCAGGAGGGAACCCCAAGGAAAGGGGATGTAACTCCAGCCTGGGGAGTGTCTCCTGTCCTGCTGCTCCTGCTCCTAATTCTGGAAAAGTCAAGGTGGAGAACACGGTGTCCGTGCAGACTCCTGGAGAAAATGCAGGTTCATTTGGAGCCTCTCTTCAATTTGTGTTTCAGGCTGTGCTTGCACAACAAAGGGAAGTGTTTTATGGAGATCAGGGCCGAACAGGAACCTCTGTTTGCCAACAAATAAATGTGTGGTCTCACATTTACTTCTCATCTCAGATCAGGTTTGATTGGAATTAATCTGCACTTGAGTGCTCAGATCCCTTGGGTTGCCTGAGCAGTGGCACACTGAGCTTAGAACAGGAGATTTATCAGCTGTGGAGCTGCTGCTGTCCTGGGTCTGGGATCCATCCTGGGTTTTGGTGATCTTGGAGGGATCCTCAGGAATTTCTGTGGTTCTGGTGGTGCCCAGGACAAGCAGAGTGACCCCAGCTGGGTGGAGAAACATCTCAGAGCAGGAAGTTGTTTGTGCTCTGCACTAATCTGATTTTTCTCTCTATTTGTGCTGTCACTGGAGGGTTTATGGGGTCAGGAGAGCCAAGCACTGCAGGGACATGGGGGGTCCATGCAGAGGCATCCCCAGGGGACTGGGACAATCTTTCCTCCTGGAACAGCTGGAAAAGGAGGAGAAAGTTCAGGAGCTGCAGAAGGAACCCGGAGTTGGCAGTGCCATGAATGAAACATTATAAAAAATGTCTGCAACTGAGGGAATCCCTTATCAGGGAACTGTCAGTCAGGGAAGGGAGGAAGGGGGAGAAGAAACAATTTAAAAGAAGAAAGGCAGAGCACAACTCATTTTATGAAACCCTTACTTTAAGTAATATTTGCTGAATTACTTGTGGGTTTTTTTTCCCTTTCAAGCATGAAAAAACAAAACAAAACAGTGATTCTTCTTTTCCTTTGGATTCTCAGATCTGGAGAATGTTTATTTAAGGAAGGGAGATGCACCCAGAAGGGGCTGGGATGCTAAAACCACAGCATTCCTTATTCCCTGCCCTGAGCTAATGGACCTGTGGAGTTCAGAGAGTCTGGAAGGGAAGATAAATATTCAGCTTTTATCTTTAATCCAAAAGCCTGTGAGCAGAGCTGATATTTCCTGTGTGCTCAGCTCTGCCCTGGATGAGTGTAAACAACAAAAGAGGCCGGACCTGGCAGAGAGCTGACCCCACCACCTTCCCTTTTTCTTTTTTTTATCCAGTGTTTATTCCAGCCACTGAAATTGCTTGGTTGGAATGTCAGCAGTGCAGTAACTTTGATATTAATCATCACAGGTGCTTGGGAAATCAAAGGAGAGACGGCGGCAGAGTCAAATGAAAAATTAAACTGAGCTCAGTTTAAACTGGGCTTGGCGGGGGGGGGGGTTGGGTTTAAGCTCCAGCACCGCCCTGCTCATGATCCTCAGTTCATTCTTGTTATAAATGTGAATAAAATAAACAACAAATTTAAAATTTAGCAGCAGCTTCAATAAAAAATGAATATAAAATTACGAAAATTTGGCAACAGTGATTTAAATCTGGTTAGGGTTCTGATAAGGCAGGAGCAAAACCAGCCGGGGTACGGGGAGGGCTCCTCACCCCACCTCAGGTACAAAACAGAGCAATTCAAACTAAACTTATGTACTCTATGCTAATGCATATTCATCAATGTTTGCCCTAAATTTCCTCCTATTTCTGATTTAAAAAATCCACATCACTGCACTTCATGGCCCATGCTTCACTTGCTGCCAGGGGGTCTTGTGTCTTCTTCGGGTGGTCTTTGGGATGAAGGCTCACAGTCTTCCTCTGAATAACCTCTCTTATTACACATGTGTATTAAGCTTGTATTCTATAAGGGAATACCATGTTTGAACATTAAGACAATAAATCTCATATAATGAACAATTTTCTTGGAGTTTCCCCAAATCTCCCAGTCTTACGGATAAATTTAGCTTCAGTCTTATCTCAGTTTCTTCCTGTATTCTACTCTCTCATGAACATCTGCAGGAGAAGTGGGGAACCCCCTCCCTCTCCTTTCTGGCACTACTTTTATTACTATTTTATTATTTTAAAATATTGATTACCTGTTTCCATTTTATCAGCACGAATCATCCCCATTTACCACATTCTCAACCTGCTTCCCACTGCTGGGTGTTTTTGGGGATGGCTTGGTGTGTTTGTTTGGGTTTTCTTTAGGCTGCACCAAGAGAATTTCCTTGTCGCCGGAGACGGTGAAAGCCGTGGTGGAGTGATCTGGTTAATTCTGGGTGAATCGAAATCTCAGGGCTTTGCCCTGCTGGAAATTAAAAGTTCTGCCCAAATTAAGTTGTAAAAAAGCCCGTTTGGGCTGGTGCTGCTCTCCAGAAGCCTCCTCTGTCCAGGAATCTCCTCCTGGATCCATCAGGAGGGATCAGCTCTGCTCCACCTGCCCCTCTCTGGGCAGGGATCACTCACACCAGCCCAGCTCTTTGCACAGCTCCTCCCTTTCCCCAGCACACCCCAAATCTCTACTTTTAACCCCAAATCAATCCTTAGGTTGCTCAGCTGCTCTGTGAGGCAGAGGAGGAATCAGAGCATCTCCGGGTGGCACAGGAAGGGAGGGAATGTTTTTGTCTCTATTTTTTCTGCTTTTTCTTTAAAACTTTGCAGGATTTTCTGGACCTCTGGGCAGGCAGGTTTGCTTTCCAAACCTTGCAGGGTTTATCCCCTGCTCTCTCATATCTAGCCCCAGCCTGCACCACTCCTGAGGGACACTTTTCCGTGCTTTTCCTTAGAACTTTCCAGAGCTTTTCCTAGGAAAATCATCCAGTGGCCTCTCCTGCCTTTCTGCTTTCTGGTTTTTCTTCTGATAAATTCCTGGAAAATGCAACAAAGCAGAAAGGTCTTGGTGGGGGTAGAAGGTGGACCGAGGTGATTTCTGTTTCATGCTTTTATTGCAGATTCTGGGAGGAATGAAGGAAATTTTGGAACAAAACGCCGTGATTGCTTTTTCAAAGCTCTGTAAAGCTCCAGTTCCACGTGGGAGCTGGTGAGGAGGTTGGCACATTTCTTTTATTTAATCCAATCCAATCCCATTCACTCTTGGGTCCTGATTTTCTAGCCCAGCATGAAAAGTCTTTGATGACTCTGGCACAGGTCTGTTATTATCTAATTGCTTTTCCAGAGGGCTTTTCACCACCTGATAATTTGGATATTGTTATCCCTGCTGAAGCCTGATCATTCTGCTCGACCAAAATCTGCCTCTGTTTGTTATTAATTGTGGTTTGGGAACAGCTTAAGGCTCCCCAGGTCCATCATAAGGAACCTTCAGAAAATTTGGGCAAGAGAAAGAAATTGTGGTGAGGGGGAAAGAAAATCAGGGGCTCATCAAGGTCACTCCAAAATTGCAGCAGAGCTTGAGCCAGGGCCCTGCTTCCTGCAGAAATCCTCAAAATTCCAGCAGCTGCTGCATTCCAGGCACCACAGAGTGCATTTGGGTTGGGTTTTTGTGGGTCCTGTGGACGTGGAGCTGTCCTGGGTCTCCCAGAGCTTTGTGAGGAGAGGATTTCTGTGTAATCCACGGTGACTCCCTGAAAGATACACCCACACTCCTGCAGCTTCTTACAAGGATCATTAAAGACTTTGATAATTAAACAGAAGGATCCTGAACTGATTGCTCAGCAAATCCCTCCCATTTCTCTTTGACCTGCAGTTAATTCACATTTTCTGACGGCAGCTCTGCCTCAGATTTTTTTTTTTTTTTTCCCTTTCCTTTGTCTCTATGAGTGGTGCAAGGACAAAATCCAAAATGTATCTGCAAGAACAAATGGAAACAGCCCCAATCTGTGGATGGGCAGGGACAACTTTGCTATCAGGGAGTTTTTAACCCTCAGGCAGAATTTGACAAGGGAGAACTTCCCGAGGTGGGAGTCTGGAGCAATCCCCAGATTGCTGGAAGGTCTCTTCCAAACTGATGATTCTGGGATGGGAGAACAAAATGCTCACATGGGGCACCATTTGTGATTTTTTAATTTGTTTTGGGGTTTTTTTGTGGGTTTTTTTTGTGTTTGTTTGGTTTTTTGTTGTTGTTGTTTTTTTGGGTTTTTTTTTAATTTTGGGATAAATTATATGGGAAACGTAGTTTTGTGTTTGGATTTGGATGTTTATTATTTTTTATTTATTTACAGACTTATGAGTTGTGAGCTTGAATTAGTAAGTTAGAGGAATGAGGTAAAAACAGAGTGCTTTTAACATTTTTTTAAGGTTATTTCAGTGATAATTACTTAACAATAAGGTGATGCTTATTTATATTTTTGATTTAATAATGACTACTTAAGGTTTGTAATGTGGACTTTTTTTTTACTTAATTATATAAAATTATTTAAACTTATGAAGAAGAAGGAAGAAGAAGTTGAAGAAGAAAGACAATGTTTCAAGTTTTTTATTTTGATTCACATGTTTTACTATATGCCAAATTCTTACATCTAAGCTTTTCACTCTGCTATTCAAACTTGGGAGCCCGTCCCAAGCCTTCAAGTCAAATGTGCTGCTTGCTTGAGGCTCAGCACCTTTTAACACAAAAAAGCCTGAAATTTTCAGCCTCCAGGGTCCCATCAAGCTGCCAGCAGAGCCCTTGGGCTCTGCCCAGTGGTCAGAGTGGGCAGGAATTGCAGATATCCTGAATTCTAAATGCATGGCACCTGTTGTCTGGGTTTTTTTCTGTCCTCCTCTATCTTTTTAAGAAGTTTTTCTAAAGTTCTATTTCAGCCTTCTGTGTTTACCTTTTGCAATGGAGTCTCTCATGGATTTTCACATAAACAACCTATTGTTGTTGTAATTGTCCTTTCATGTTTACATTCTTCTTATAAGGAGGAGAGAATTGATGGGCTGTTGGGTTGACCAGGGTGGTTGGAGAGGACAGTTCTCTTCCTCCAATCCATGGTCACTGTTGGAATTCTATAAATGCCGAGGTCTGTAAATAAACTGCCCCTTTTTGACTTGGACATCTCAGTGTGTGAGTGTTGTTACTTTTGTGTCGTGTGCGACAGGCACCAGCACGAGAATGGCAGCAGCAGGTCTTGATGTGGGTGGAACTCCACGACTCCCAGTTGAATGTTGAATGTTCTGTAGATGGTCACTCTAAGAGTGTTAAAGACCCCTAATCATACACTGGATGTTCTGATGATGGTTGTGCATATTGTTATCTGGAATGGTTTGTACCCAGTTTGTAACCCAAGTCCCAGTTTTGTGTGCCCTCACCTCTTGTGGGGTTTCTGCTGCTCCCTGCCCGCTCTCTGCTCCTCTTCCTGCTCCCTGCTGACCCCCTGTCTGCTCATCAAGCCACAACCACCGCCCATTATGGAAATCACAGAGACCCCCAGGAGGCCTTGCCAGAACCAAAAGTACAATTAACACCAAAAACCCCCAGCAACAACGAGTCAGCACAAAATCCAGACCCACAAAGGATGCCACCAGCTAGCAGGACATCAAGCTGTCTGTGGAGGCTTTTCACCTCCTCACCATTAATGGAAGGCGTTGCGGCGTGTGGTGCAACAGTGACCATTGTGACCAGGGAGGGTCAAGCCGCCGGCAGGGAAAACAGACGAGACAAGTCTTTTCTTTATGCTCGAGAATCCATTATATTCCCCCCCGCCCCAGGCTGGGGAGGGGGTGAGCACGAAGAGAGAGATCATGTGGTTTTTCTCAGCTATATGGTGTCCCACGTTCGTGGGCGGCGCAGGGGGCAGGGCAGAGGGCAAACTGACCACAGGGAAGACAGAAACCAGACACCAGGCCCCCACAGCCAATGGGGGGCAACAGGCCCGGGAAACCCAATGAGACCATACAATGTCTGCATGGGGACATGGGGGGAAAAAGCCTCTGCCACACTTGGGGGAGGGTACAAGATACTCCACAGGAAGGCACTCGGAAAGAAAGACACCCCTGGACTAAAACAAGCCCAATGAGTTCTTGGGAACATCCATGAGGACGAACTCCCGGCTCTGCAGTGTCAGTAGCAGAATCGACCTGGGCCTGCTCCTCTGCGGTGCTAGAGGGAGCAGCAGTGGTGATCCCTTGAGCTTTCCCCTTTTAATAAAGGCATTTAAGGAGTTAATAATCATCTCCTGCCCTGTTTATTCATAACAGGCTGGTGGTGTCAGTGACTCAGTGTTGGCTTCACAGTGGCAGAGATCTGTGCCAACCCTCACCCTGAATTCAAGTATCAACCCCAGAGCTGCCAAACCCTCTGTCCTTGTAACCCTGACAGGTTTCCCAGGGCAGTTTTTAATTCTTACCCTCCTTCCACAGTGTCCTCTGTGCTCACCCCCAAAATATCCCATATTTTTTTTCCCCCTACACAGTCAAAATCCAGCAGCATGAGGCTGGAGGGCAGGCCTGGTGTTCCTGAGACTTGAACAAATTACCCTCCAGGCCATTAACTGGTGTGCCATGAAGTATTATCATAATTAATTACAGCTAAACTGCAGTTGTCAAATAAACGAACAAAGCGCATTTCATGATGCATTATCCTCGCTCTTTCATTGTTTGTCCTCTTGCTTGTTAAGCTGGGGATAATCAGTCATTTGCACTTGGGCTCCTGGGTTGCTAAAAAGTGGAAGTTCCACTGCAGCCATCGAGGTGTTGGTGCTAAAAAAAAACAAATATGGAATTATTGATGAGAAAATCTCAAATGGCAGCAAGAGTGAGGTCAGAGGAAGTTTCTCGGGGCTTTATAAGATAACAGGAATCCAGGAGTTGTTAAAATGCTTGCATTGTCGTGCACTTTGGTGTCCTTTTTTTCTCAGAGGTAAAAAAAAAAGAAAATTAAATTCAAATAAAGTGTGGAGGGGGGGTGAGGAAAAGCAATAAAATGGGGCCTTTGGGTACCTATGGCACGTTTCTCCAGGTAAAGGAGCCAAGGTCTTTGCAGATAATGTGTAAAATGACCTTGCCAAGGGCTCTGAGCTGGATCTTCAGCTTCCAAATATTGGCAAAGCTTCCCTGAAGAGAATCACTGGGATTCACCCAACTCACTCCTCTCAGCTGCTTGGTGATTCCCCCCAGACTGGCAAAAACAAGACATCACTTTCATCCCTCAGCTCCTGACAACTGCTGGATGAACCCCAAGTCCCTTTCCCTGGGTGTGACTTGAGTTTATCTCATTAAAAAAGCAAAAATTGATTCTCTCAACGCAAACCTGCCAGGGCAGCACGTGCTTGTGTGCAGAAATTTTCAAGCCACACACCTCAAACACTGATTTTTGAGTTTGTGACCCATATGAATGTACACAGAGCTGGCAAATAGTGGATGTGGCTGCACAAAAAGCTGCCTAAAAGTGGAATTTTCAGTGTTTTTGCCACGGGAAACACTCAGGGAAGGGGCAGGGACATCTATGTCCCTTTCCCTGGGTGTGACTTGAGTTTATCTTGTTTAAAAAGCAAAAATTGATTCTCTCAACCCAAACCTGCCAGAGCAGCACGTGCTTGTGTGCAGAAATTTTCAAACCACACACCTCAAACACTGATTTTTGAGTGTGTGACCCCCAAATATGTGACCGCACAAAAAGCTGCCTAAAAGTGGAATTTTCAGTGTTTTTGCCACGGGAAGCAGTCAGGGAAGGAGCAGGGACACCTGGCTGCTGCTCCATTGAGCATCTCAAGGTGGGCACTGTAATTCTCTGCAAGGCAGATGCTCCTGTCAGTTCTGTTGTTTCCTTGCCAAGATGCATTTTACCTCTGGAAGCCCTCAGGGGCCCATTTACCAGGGATAATTAATTAAATTAACAAGCTTTTTAGGCTGGTTGGAGGTTGGTGCAACAAGTGTGCTTTGAAAGGAAAGCTGGATTTCCACAGCCCAGGGTAAACAATGTGCAGGTTAAAACTCCTGGCCGTGTCTTTCACTGGTATTAATCAGAGAAAAAAAAAAAAACAGTAAAAAATCAAATTGTGCCAATTTGCCCAGCTCCTTTCATCTGTGCTTTTTCTCTTTCATATCTGCTCTGTCTCTGGGAGGTGTGGAAAAGCTGGTTTTCCATGGATCCCACAGGCCAAGCTCAGCACCCCCTCCCTGTCAGCAGCTCTGCACAGTGATTTTTTCATCATCTTTCATGGTGTCTTAGGTTATGGAACCAAAACTGTGCATTCTATTTCATCTGCTGAAAGCAGCTGGGAGATGTTTTTTCTTTATCTCTTGTAACTCTGGGGGGAGGGGGGCGGTGCCTTCTGATAAGGGGCCAGCTGTTCAAACCAGGTGGGGCAGTGTTTGTTATCTCTGTCACCACCCGGCCTCCCTCCAGGGGATATCTGCTGCTGATGGGCCATGAAGGCTCCCCAAGGACAGGACACATTCCATCATCCCATGGGGAGATGCTCCACCCAGTGGGAGGAGCCAACCATTCCTACCTGGATAAAAACTGAGACTCAGGAACACCAGGGATCTGGTTCCACTGGATTCCTGGAGGGAGACTGGACCCTTCTCACCATCACTGGACCCTTCTCACCATCCCTGGGCCCTTCTCACCATCCCTGGGCCCTTCTCACCATCCCTGGACCCTTTTCTCTCTGGATCATCTCTGCTCCAACAGAACCACATCTGCCACTCCAGGAGGACTCACTGTGGGCTGCTCCCAACACCCTGACCAACAGGGTGTCAGGTTGTAGCTCTGACTCTGTCAGGGGTTCTAGGATTGTTGTTTGTTTGCTTGTTTGTTTGTTTTACTACTACATCTGTATTGTTAATATTCCTAGTAAAGAACTGTTATTCCTATTTCCAAATCTTTGCCTGAAAGCCCTTGATTGCAAAATTATAATTTGGAAGGGGTGAGGGGTTTGCATTCTCCATTTCAAGGGAAACTCCAGCTTTCCCTGCAGATACCTGTCTTTCCAAACCAAGACACATGGAACAGAATTAAACCTCATTGAAATCATCCCCTCCCCGGAAGCTGGGCTTGCTCTGTCTGCCCAGTTTGTTCTGATGAAACAATTCCAATGTTTGCACCCATTCCTCCCACCCTGGGAGACAGGGAAAGATGGGAAGGATCAGCTGCCGTGGATAGCTCCAAAAAAAGGAAACCAAACTCTTTGAAAATCCTTGTTTTTAGCCAAGATGGCCCTGTTGGGTTGGAATTACCCCGTGGCTTTCCACTGGGACAGCTGCACAACCTTTTCCATGGAGAAATTCCTGCTGATTTCCAGCCTGAACCTCCCCTGGCACAGCCTGGGGCCGTTTCCAAACTGACCCCAAACTGTAACAGAGTCAGATGTGAAGTGAATGATCCTTATGGCCCCTTCCAACCCCCTCTGGGATTCTGTGAACTTTGCAGTCTGGTTTGGGGAGGTCTCAGGATGCTGCAGTCTTGATTTGGGGTTTTGTTTTTTTGTTTGTTTTGGGGTTTTGTTTGTCTGTTTGTTTTATTTTGGGTTTGTGTGTTTTTTGGTTTTTTAAGTTTTACTTCAGTTTTTTGATTGTTTGCTTTTTGTAATGGAGTTTTTCACGATTTTTACATAAACAACCTATTGTTGTTTGTAACTGTCCTTTCATGTTTACATTCTTCTCATAAGGAGGAGAGAATTGATGGACTGTTGGGCTGACCAGTGTGGTTGGAGAGGACAATTTTCTTCCTGCAATCCATGGTCACTGTTGGAATTCTATAAATGTCGAGGTCTGTAAATAAACTGCCCCTTTCTGCCTTGGACATCTCAGTGCCTGAGTGTCGTTCATTTTGTGTTGTTCTGTGACATTGCAGCCTTTGGGTTTATTTTTTTTTTTTTCTTTTTGGAGGGGATTGGTTTGGGGATTTTTTTTTTTTAGATGTTTCTTATCCCCCCCACCCAGCAAATCATTGCATTTTAAACCAAGGAGAAAGGTGTACCTCTCCAGATTTCATCCTCAAGTTCTGCTTTCACTTCTCTCCATCATCACCTTCCTCCTTTAATGCTGCCTTGCATCTTCCCCCCAGGGATCTCAAAGTTCAGCTCCCAACAACTTGTGTCTTCTTTCATCCACAAAGAGGTGTTTACCAACGTTTTATCACAGCCGTTTCAGCCAAAGCTGTCTCAAAAAACCCCACTAAATTTGCAAGTTATTTAAGCATATTTTAACAAAACTTAGGATAATTTTAAATTAAACATTTAAATTAAAATGTTTAAACTTGGTATGAATAAATTTTGGCTAAAAGAATCTTAAATCATATTAACTTGATAAAACTTACATGTAAAAAAACTTTAAATTAATAGGATATTGATCTAATATCATCTAAACTTTATAAAACTTATCAAAATTTAAAGGTAACCTAAACTTAACAGGGCCTAAACTTAGCAGAATTTAAAATAACATAATTTAACTGAGCAATACTTAACCTAAACTTAAACTAAAGCATACAGAAATTAATCTTAATATTAACAGAATACTAAAATATAACTTAACTCAGACCTAAATATAGTAAATGACTCCAAGTAAAAATCCACTTGTTTTACTCTCTCCAAGTTCAGAGGCAAAAACCTCTTCTTCCTTTATTAATTATGGATTGCAGCAGTCCCAGGAGGGCCCTGACTGCACAGGAAATTTGGGGGAACTCCAAATAAAACCTGGCCCTGGGGACTTTCCTGTCCAACCACAACAAATTCCAGACAAGATCCTCGCTGCTCTGGTGTTGCTGCTCTCCAGGTACAAAATGGGATGGAACTTCCACTAATTAGGAAGCTGCTGAGACAGTGCAATAGTTGAAAGAAGTTTGAACTCTCACTCCTTCCTGAGCTTTAAATAGCTCCTGTAGCTGTGGTGCCTTTCTAGAGCAGAAATGATTGCAGAGCTTGGGAGCTGTGGTTTATCAAAGCCAATAAAGTGAGTTTTCAGTGAAGCACTGAAGCTGGGATGTTGTTCTAAGCTTCCCCCAGATGTTCTCCCTCAAGTCCAGCTGGCAGGTTGGTGAAAAAAAAAATAAAAATTGAGGAGTATTTGGACATGTAAGAGTTTAATTTGAATGGCAGGGTGGAAGTCCTGGCAGGTTGGTAAAAAAAAATAATTTGAGGATGTTTTGGACATGTAAGAGTTTAATTTGAATAGCAGGGTGGAAATCCTGAGGGAAAGCCAAGATCATGAAACACCAGCACAGGGAATGTTGTCAGTGTGGAGGTTCCTGCAGAGCAGAGCTGTGTCCTCAGAGAAATAAATCCTCCCCTTCGAGGTTTTCCCCCCTAAATCCAGTCCAGTGATGAGCTGCAAACACTTGGGAGCAGAGTTGAAGCAGGATTTTGGTTTTCCAAGGTTTAGGAACCACCAGTTTGATGTTTTCAGGCTGAATGTTGTGTTCTCAGCATCCCCTGTCACCCCAGAACTTTCCCCAGCTGAGCTCCTTTGGCTTTGGATTTTTCCCTGTCAGCCTGTGAGGGGCACAGCAATTAAACCTTCACCTGCAAACATTAATTAGGAAAAGATGGAACAGCTTGAGGATGGGTTTGGTGTTCCCTGCACCACTTCTTACCCCACTCCCCTTGATGAAAGGGTACAAAATGCAGCTGGGCTCTGCCTGACAGAGGATTCATTTATTTTCATCAAGGAATCAAATCTTGATCTCCAAACCATCAATATTTCAGGGCCAGGGCAGAGCCCAGCCTGGGGGAGGAGAAGCTCCCTCAGTCTCCAGGCTCCTCTCGTAGTTAAAAGTTCACCGTGGAAAATTTGATGCTTAATAAATTGGAGCCTTCTCTGCTTTAAATCATTTCTACAGCAATTGCAGAAGAAAATATAATTATTACAAACTGGTCATTTGTTACTGAGGAATCTCATTAAATTGACTTTGTGCTGGAAGGTTTGGTGGGGGTGGAAGGGGAGAAGAGGCAAAAAAAAACTGGCAGAGGGGTGGGAGAGGAGTCTCTTAATTACAGATTGATTCTTTCTGGTGATTGAATGTGGAACATAATCAGCTCATCCTTTCTGCTGGGGCAGATGGGAGCTACAGGGACCTTTTTGTCTTCCCTGACCTGCCAGTACGGCTTGCTAATGGCCTGGGGATGCAGGGAATAGCCCGGAGAACGTGGGGAAAGCACATTTAGCTGAAGTCATGGATCAGGGCTGCTCTCCTCCCCCTGGGAGTCAGCCCTGGCCAGGATTTAATGCAGTGTTGTCTCCTCATCACATCTTCATTTCGTGCTGATGGAATCCCAGAGCCCCTGGGCACGGCAGCCCCTGCTCTGCAGCTCCACAGGGAGAGTTTGGGAACCCAAATCCAGGCTTGGGCACGGCTCAGGTGCTGCTGGCAGCATCCAGGTTTGGAATCCCGCAGTCCCAGAGTGGTTTGGGGTGGAAGGGACTCAAAACTCCTCCAGTCCCACCCCATCCATGGGCAGGGAGCCCTTCCCCTATCCCAGGCTGCTCCAACCTGGCCTTGAACACTTCCAGGGATTCAGAGGCAGCCACAGCTGCTCTGGGCACTCTGTGCCAGGGCCTCACCACCCTCAAAGAATTTCATCCTAATTTCCAATCTAAACAAATGCTCCTTCGTTTTAGGGCCATTCCCCCTTGTCCTGGCCCTCTAGGCCTTGTCCCCAGTCCCTCTCCAGCTCTCTTGGAGCCTCTTCAGGCTCTGGAAGGGGCTCTGAGGTCTCCTTGGAGACTTTTTCCATGAGAAAGTTGCTCCAGCCTTGTGATCATCCTCGTGGACTCATCCCAAGAGATCCAAGTCTTTACTGGACACAGGAGGGTCTCACAAGGGCAGAGAAAATGGGGACAATTGTTGCAATTCGACACAAATGAACGACACTCACACACTGAGATGTCCAAGGCAGAAAGGGGCAGTTTATTTACAGACCTCGACATTTATAGAATTCCAACAGTGACCATGGATTGGAGGAAGAAAATTGTCCTCTCCAACCACACTGGTCAGCCCAACAGCCCATCAATTCTCTCCTCCTGCAGAAAGGAATGCAAAACAATCATAGTGTACATGAAAAGTGCGTGAGAAACTCCATCTCAAAAGCAAAACATCGGAAGGCTGAAAGAATGTTAGAAAAACAGAGAAGAACAGGGCGACAAATGAAGATCTAACAGGGTGACAGACAATCACCCTATTTTTTGGTCACTCCTCTTTTGATGCATCCCAGGACATGGATTTCCTGGCAAGCTGGGAAAGCAGGAGCTGCTGGCATCTCCCTCTCCAATCTCAGCCAGCTCCCAGCCCTGCTATATGTACATGTGTACATGTGTGCATATGCAGATTAAATAAATTTACAGCAACGCTCTGAAACGGGCGAGGATTTAAGGTGGAGCCTCTCGAAACTCAAACAACAGAAATTAAAGCTCCCTTCTCACTCCCAGGAAAGATATCCACGACCACAAAGTGCCAGAATCATGGGGGGAAATGATTGCTGCTGAGGGGGATGTGATTTTTTAGAAGATGTTCTTCCCGAGGAGGAGAATATTGTGTGTTTTGACATCCAAATGGAGCAATTGTTTTTGCAAAATGATTTTTCTCCGGTTTTAGGCCTTTTTAGTGGCTTCTCATCTCGGAGCCTTAAAGGAAGAAATTGCTGAAATCTGACAAATTGATAGACCATAATGATCTAATGGTGTGTGGTGTGATTGTGAGAAAGGAGGGAAAGAGGAGCAGGAGTCTCTGGTAGCATTTTATGGAAATTATTCCTGGACATTTAGTTTTTCTTTTCCCAGCACGAAGAACAATACCAAGCACTTACCCAGTGGATTTTCCTCCATAAAGACAGCAAAATTTCCTGCAATGCTGGGTGGAGAAGGTTATCCAAATATTGGAATATTTATTTCAAATAAATCCAAATATTATGGAAATCAGCTTTTTCCTTTTTTTTTTTTTTTTTTTTTTTTTTCCTTTTTTTGTCCAATTACCAATGCACGCTCAGGATCTTGGGCAGTAAAGCCCCAGTAAAAAATTAATAGAGGCTGAAGCACTCAGGCAGCCCCAAGAGAGCTGTTATCTTTCACTCATGGGTTAACACCACATTTGGCTTAAGTAGGAGCAGCGGGATAAAAAAAAAATTATTTAAGAAAAGGAATTAAAAGTGATTGCAGTGACAAAAATAAATAAAGGTTTGGCAGTTCTGAATTTTTTACAGATTCTTCTGCTGACTGCAAACCTTCCCTCAACTCACCCTGATTTTTGTAGCTGCTTCCTGCTGGTTTCAAACTGTTCCTTTTCTGGTTCTGGATACATTTCACAAGGAAACTGAAATGTCACCCAGCTCCAGCGTTGAACTTCTGCTCCCTTTCCACGTCTGAAGTCACTGGAATAGAGGAGAGATTTTGCCCAGCAAAAATGATTTAGAGGAGAGATTTTGCCCAGCCTGCGAGGTTAGGGAGAAAAAAAAATCACAAACAATACAATCCAGCAAAAGCAGAACTCTTGGATTGTGGCCAGAAGTGAGAATAATTGAGTATTTGAGGGATTTGCAGCCCCAGGGACATGGGCAGGGTTGGTGGGGGTGGTTTGGAGGTGCCTCCTGTTGGGGGTGTCCTGGCTGCTCGGTGAAGGGTGAGGAGCAGGGAGAGCTGGATGAGGTTTATCCCTCTTGGAAAGTGAAACAGGCACTTCAGGTATAGGAAAAGATCCAAAATATCCTTTTTTTGGTGTCCTTGTGAGGTTCTCACAGAGTCATGGGATGGCTGGGCTTGGAAGGGACCTTAAAGCTCATCCAGCTCCACGGGCAGGGACAGCTCCCACTACCCCAGGCTGCTCCAAGCCCTGCCCAGCCCGGCCTTGGACACTTCCAGAGTTTATCCTACCCTGTTAAAGGCTTCTTCTAGGAATGGTGGCTGTTTGTTTTGTGGTGTTTTGGGATGGGGAGACCCTACAGGGCACTCCTTTGCTTCGTGTCCATCACAGGTCCAGCAGTGGGAGAAGGGGAAGTTGGATGTGCCTTAAAGTGGTGACACAACCCAGAGGTGGCTATGTCCTTCCAGCTGCATCTCTGCCTCCAAATCCACTCCTGGAGGCAAAGGAAAGCTGCTTCCCAAAGCATCTGGGGCTGCACTAAGCCAGGGTTTTCTCTGCCATGCCAAATCCTGGGAATCTCCCCAAAATGAACAGCTCCTGGTGTTGGCCCAGCCTCACTCCGAGCCGGAACTCCCAGGATCCTGCCTGATTCCACACAGGGCAGCCTGGGGAAGGAGAGAGGGCTCTGAATTCCTGCCAAGCAGCAGAATGTGCACTGGGGAAGCAGCCCAAAAAATTTAAAGTCCTAAAGTTCCTAAATATGAAAGTTCTTTCAGTGATTAATCCAGGCCAGGAAACTTCGACAGCCAGGGGGGATCTTGGAAGCTCTTGATACCCATGAGGAAAAGGGAAGGTGAATGGCCAAATGAAAGTCTCCAGCCTTCAATGAGCAAACCAAGAAACAACAAAAGACTTGAAAGACAAAGTCTGGAGAGCACCAGTCTTCCCAGCTGCACCCAAAATATCATCGGGCTGGCAGAATTCCTGCAGAATAATAGAGCAGAGTGCCAATAAATATCAAATCCTTCTCCCACCTCGCCCCCCCCAAAAAAAGAAATTGGCATTCATGTTGTGCTGGCAGTGCAGGGGGTGTGTGGAGGCAGTGTCTGTGTGCTCTGGCTGCTGTCTGATGTTCAGGTTTCGTCTCAGCTGTGACAATCCTATCTGATCATTAATAATACAATAATGAAATAGCGACTGGAGAGACACTTGGATAATCATCTGAGCAAAGGCTCATTAGTGCTGCAGAACAATCGCTGCCGTGTAATAACAGATCCCAGGAAATTTCAATTAAAGCTGGAACTCTGTTGCAATTTCATTTTATTTCCAGCCAGCCAGCGCGTGGTGTAATTGCAATCAGCCAAGGCAACACAAGCTCCTCTAACTCAAACCTTCCCTTGGGAATGGAGGTGGGCTGCCTGGCTGCATCCTGGGGGTTTTATCCAGCATTTCAATTTCAGTTCTTACTCAACAGAGCAGACAGAAGTGGATGCTGTTCCTTGCAACATCAAATGCTCCCCTCGTGCTGCCGTGCTGAGCTGAAATTGGGATGGGATCACAATTCCAGTCTGGTTGGGGTTGGAAGGGACCTTAAGGACCATGGCAGGGACATCTTCCACTAGAGCAGACTGCTCCAAGCCCTGTCCAGCCTGGCCTTGGACATTTCCAGGGACGTGGAATCCTCTCTGTTGGATTAAGGAAAGCTTTCCCAATATTCTGCTGCTCTCCAGAAGTGTAGTGGGAGAGCTGACAGGCACCTGCCACTGTACAGGGAGTCAGGGAGCAGAGGCAGCTGGAAGATTTTTTTTGGGGGGGAGAATCAGGATATCAGCATCTTAAAATCCAACATTTAACCCAAAATACTTCAGCATTTTGTGCTTGGGGAGGGACTGAGCTTTGCACTCTCTCCTTTGATTCTCCCCACCATGCTGGACACGGATCAGTGGATTCCATCAGAGCTGCCCTTCCCTTTGCCCTGGTGCTGTTCTGCAGGCTGGATGTCCCCTGCCCACCCTGCAGGTGTCCCTTTGTCCTTGGCCAGGACAGCTGAGGACATCACGGACTGAACCAAAGGTCCCCAACCCTTTTGTCCAGCCAGCCCTGAGCCCTTCCCGGGGATATTGGCTGGCAGAGCTCCAGGATGAGTAATTGCACCTCGGCACCTCATTAAAATGTCTCAGTGCTTCCAGATGGATGCTGTGCTCTCCCTCCCTCCCTGGCCTGGCCCCTTTTATCTGTCCTTGGGTGGTTGTTGTACAACTCCGACTCAAAAGGCTGACAATGACTTTGTTTATTTCTGGGAATCTCTTCCCTTTTATGCTGTTCTACAGAGAACAACTCAATTGGTGAAACAAAGACAAACTTCTTCAATCACATTGGTCAGAGCAGAGGGACATCAAGAAGAAGTCCCTCCTAGGGAAAGGAATGTAAACAAAGGTTACAGTCAGGAAAACGTGTCTCTTGGTGACAGAAAACTCTCTGGGAAAAGAGTTTCAGAAACCCAAAACATCTCAGGCACCAACCAGGGCTACACTTGAGTGCTGGTCCAGGCTCCACCCCGGGAAATGCAGGCACAGCAGGAGTGAGGTGTGTGTCTAAAACAGCCTGGAGAGTGGAGTGAGGGCTGAGGAACACCCCCACTGTCCTTGGGCAGCAGCTGGAGAGGAGTTTGGGAGTGTGGATGCTAAAACTGGGATGATTCCTGTGGGAGCACGGGCTGCTCTCCTGCTGGGACATCCCACCACATTCCCTTCAGGAGTGGGTTCCCTGCAGCCCTGCTGCTCCTGCACCCGTCCCTCTGCCCACCCTCAGGTCTCTGGGATATTTCTGTCAAAGTCACTCAGTGCCCTGGGACAACAGGAGAAGCAAGGCAGCCCTGGGAGGGACATTTCCAACCCAGGGATGAGCCTGCAGTCACCACTGACTTGGTAACTGAGGGACATCCACAGCAAATGTGGGAAGAGAGGAAATCTGACTCCTAAATACCCAGTTCTGTTTGCAGAGCTGATGGTTTGGTGCAGACCAGGCCTTGTCTCCTTGGCAGTCACCTGTGGAGGCAGCTCCTGGGGGTGTTTGGGATGGAAAGTGATTTTCTTTTAATACTTTATATAAAGCTTTTTAAAAGTTGGTTGGTTTTTTGCTGTTGGGGGTTTTTTTGTTTATTTTTGTGGGGTGTTTTTTGGTGGGTTTTCTCATTTGTTTTGGTTTGGTTGTTTTGGGGGGGTTGTTTGGGTTGGATTTTTGGTTGGCTGGTTGGTGGTGGGGGTTTTGTTTGTTTATTTCTGGTTTGGGTTTTTTTTGTTGTTTGTTTGGGGGGGGTTGGGTTTTGGTTTTTTGGTGGTTTTTTTTGTTTGGTTTGGTTTGGGGTTTTTTGGTGTTTGTTTGTTTGTTTGTTTGTTTGTTGTTTTGGGGTTTTTTTTGGTTTTTTTTTCTCTCCATTTGCATTTCCCTGTAAGCACCAGGATCCTGGTGGTGCAGGACAACAGGTCAGAGTGCATGCAGCAGGCAGCAAGGTGCACTTTGAGCTCCTACACTTTGGCTTTTAGCTGGGGATGCAGAAAATGAAACCTCTTGGCATCGTTGCTCTCCCTGCTCTCCACAGCTCACGGAATAATTGTTTACACATCGAGCTCTGTGGTGTTTGATGGCATTTTGGGATGAGAAAATGGCTCAAAGGGCTCACAGCCTGACCCAATCCAGGAATTTTCATGTTGTTGTGGAGCTGGAGGGGTCAGCAAAGGCACCCTCAGGGTCCCTCTGCTCACCCACGTTAGGGATGGAGCTGAGTCCCAGATCTCCTGGAGCTCAGGGGGCCAAGAGGCAGCACAGGGCTCCCCCAGCCTGGTGTTTGGAGGGACCTGAGGACTGTTCTGGGGGAATGTTCCCGTAAAGGTGAGCAGCAGCACATTCCCTGAATTCCTGGTTTTATCCTCCTTTCCTTTGCCAAAGCCCCCTGGGGAGGATTCCTTCCCAACCACAACGTCTCCATCAGCTGCACCCTCACAGCCCGGGGGCCAATTCCATCCCATTCCCCACTGATTCACTCCTGAGCTGCTGGACTCTTCCCAGCTGCTCCCACCCACACCTCTCACAGCCTGGAGTGCCTTCATCCTCCCAAAGCCTTACTCTCAGCTGGGTACGTCCTGGTTTAGGGCAAATTTGGGAGGAAACCTCCGAAGGGATTCCTCTGGAAAGCAAAACCCAAACAGCCCCTCCCTCAGCCGGTCCGGTAAAAACTTCCTCAGAGAAAAGTAGAAAAAACAATTTATTTAACAAACAAAGTGTCCACGAGCACAAAGAATGAATAATATGGGCAAATAATAGGGCAAATTTGGGAGAAAAACTCCGAAGGGGTTCCTCTGGAAAATCAAACCCAAACAGGCCCTCCCTCCACCCAGTCCGGGAAGAAACTTCCTCGGAGAAAAAATGGAAAAGACTATTTATTTAACAAACAAGAAGCCCACCAGCACAAGGAATGGATAACATGAAACAATAAAACCTCTCACAGAGAGATGGCAAACTGAGGCAGTCCCTGCCCTGGGTGTAGCTCAGCTCACTCAGTCTCTCACCAGCCCCACTCCCTCCGCAGGGCCAGGCCCCACAGGCCGCAGGTGCCAGCTCTCGCTGCTCCTCTGGGTTTGTCAGTCCAGAGCAGATTTAAACAGACCCAAGGAAAAGGAAAACAACAGTCCAGGGAACTTCTCTGCCTCAGCCAGCTCAAACTAACTCAGAGCACAGAAGATCTCTGTCCCACAGCTGTCTGTGCCTTCCAGAGAGGGCAGAACCCAGCAGTGCCCTTCTGCAGCAGCTCTGCCAAGCTCTGGAGAGGCTGCGGCTGCAGAGGAAGCAAGAGGAGACAGGAATGTGTGATAACTGAGGAGCAAACACACCTCAGGAAAGGGAGGGATGTGCTGGAGGGATGGAAGAGCATTCCAGAGCAAGGAAAGGTGCTTTTGGCCTGGGATAAGGAGAGCAGGGCTCTGCTCTGGCTCACCCTGGCCCAGGGGGTGACTCAGGGATGCTTTTCCCACTTTTTCCTGCCGTTTTCCCCTCCATCCCCGTGGCAGGTCGGGGAGCTTGAGGCAAAAGCCCTCAGTGCTGCAGGCTGCAGGAGGAGCTTCAGGCAGACTTGTAGCACTTCCCCAGCACAGTGCACAGCTCCCGGGGCTAGATCCACGCCAAACATGCCCTGTCTGCAAGCGAGAGCTGTAGTGAGAGCAGGAAGCGTCAGGTAGCTTCTTTCGCCGTGTACGTGCTAGTGCTCTGTTTGGGCACTCTGCAGAGAAACACTGGTGCTTGCTTCTGCTTCCAGCAAGCCAAGGTGCTTGTGCAGCAAGAATCCTGCTTTTTCCAGCACAGGATCACTTTGGAGCTGAGTGGGAGTTAGCCCTGCTTTTGCAGCACCAGCAGAAGCTCTGCTGGCTCTCTCTACTGCTTTTCCATAGCAGTGCTGTCAGAAGCGAGAAACTGCCTTTTGCCGAGAAAGCAGCGTCTAGCGCGAGAGAAGGCAGCGTCCTCAGGCTGCACGTTCAGCCTGGCTGCTGAATCCTATCTCCCCCTGATAGGTTTCTCCTCTCGTGTTTTGGCAGTGCTTGTAGTGCCTGTCATGTCAATAAAGCCTTTTCCCTAATTTGAATTTATCTGAGCATTTTTCAGGTTTATCCATGTGTGAGAGCAGCTGCGTGCGAGATGGATTTATTTCAAGAGGGATATGCCAGTGTTTGCCAATAGCCAGGAGTTACAAACACCTTGGAACAGCCGTGCCCTCATCCTCTTCTTGTCCTGGTGATCCTCAGAACACTGCTGGGACAGAATGTTCCTTGTCCTGCTTTTGTCCTGATGTGACAGGAGCTGTTCAGCCCCTCTGAAATAATCAAACCTTAAACAAACGGCCCTAAAGCCACGATTCCTTTGCAGTGGCATTCTCCTGGCACATCCCAAACCTCCCTGGAATGTCTGAGCCCAGAGCAGGGATGGATAAAGCAGCTCTGAGGTCAGGGGAGGCTGGACCTGGGATTGTTGGTGAGCACTGGAGCAGCCCTTTGGATCTGGAATTGTCACATTCCCTGCTGGTTCCACTCTTTTCCTGCTGCAGGATTTAGGATCTAGGGTTGAGCTTGGCCCTAGGCCAGGGTTTAGGTTGAGGTTTTGTTCTCACCCTGGTGTTTGCCCCCTCCTGGAGGCTGAAGGCTTTGCCCTCCGTGATCTGGGGTTGGCTTTTCCCCACCTCTGTCAGGCTTTTGTCTTCTTCCCTGATATTTGTCTCATCTTCAGTTGTTCCTTTAATAAGCTGCAGCTTTTTCCTCTCTCTCTTTGATCTTGCTCTGGTCTGCTGAGACCATCAATAAGCTTAATGGAGAAAAGGTGCTTTTTTTAAAGCTTTGAGATTTTTGCTTTTTTTTTCTTTGAGTCTTATTTTTAAGGGGGGAGGGGAGGATGGGGAAAGAACTAAAGAAAAGGAAAATTATCATCATTTTACCTGTCTCACCTGCCACTTGCTTATTGAAATCTCGAGAATGAGGATGAAGTGGAGTTTCTGGATCTGTTCTTGCACCTCCCTGCATTTCTGAGTGCAGGTGACAGATCCTTGGGCTCAGCCCTGCTGCAGGCAAATCCCAGATGGGGCCTTGCCTTGCTCAGCAGTCAGGTTTACTTTCTAATCTAAAGCTTTGCTCAGGTTTAGATTGGATTTTAGGAGGAAATTCTTTGCTCAGAGGGCGGTGAGGCCCTGGGAAGCCATGGCTGCCCCATCCTGGAAGTTCCCAGGTGTTGGAGCATCCTGAGACAGGGGAATCACAGAATCACAGAGTCAATGAGTTACAGAATCAATCACAGAGTCACAGAATCACAGAATCACAGAATCAGTCAGGAAATCACAGAATCACAGTGACAGAGTCAGAGTCAGAGAGTCACAGAATCAATCACAGAATCAGTCACAGAGTCACAGAATCACAGAATCAATCAGGGAATCACAGAATCAGAGTCACAGTCACAGAGTCACAGAATCAATCACAGAATCACAGAGTCAATGAGTTACAGAATCAATCACAGAATCAGTCACAGAGTCACAGAATCACAGAATCAATCAGGGAATGACAGAATCAGAGTCACAGAATCACAGAATCAATCACAGAATCAATCACAGAATCAATCACAGAATCACAGAGTCAGCCACAGAATCACAGAATCTCTGTGGATTCTAGGACAATCTAGGAGAATTCCAGGAGAATCACAGAATCTACGCTGGAAGAGCCCTCCAAGATCATCAAGTCCAACCCAGCCCCAACACCTCAACTAAACCACAGCACCCAGTGCCACATCCAGGCTGTCCTTAAACAGCTCCAGGGGTGGTGACTCCACCACCTCCCCAGGCAGATCATTCCAGAACTTTATCACCTTTTCAGTAAAAACCTTCTTCCTCTAACATCCAACCTAAATTTCCCTTGGCACAGCTTAAGGCTGTGTCCTCCTCCCGTGGAAGGGGTGCAATTAAATGCTTTTTAAGGCCATTTCCACCCCAAGCACACATCCCACGTGGAAAAAACCACCCCCAGATTTGCTGCTGGGCCGGGGGAAGGTGTGTAATGACAGGATGGACCCCAGGGCTGGCTCTGTCCCCAAGTTCCCTCCCCCTCTGCAGGCTGCAGGGAGAGCAGGATGGAGAAACGGGATTGTGCCTGCCCAGGGAGCAGCACAGGGGGAAAAGGGAAAGGGATGATGCAGATCAGTGTGCTCAGGACCTTGTCTGCACCATCAAAGTCAACAGGATCTTGTCAGGGCCAGGGAATCTGAGATCCAGAGCTCATCCCAGCAATTTTGCAAAGTGGCCAAGCCCAGGAGTTTTTCTTAACTCTGATTAAGAAATGTTCTTATTTATTACTAACAATTCTTCTTATCTTCTTAGTTCTAATTATGTATTTCCTATTTTCTTATTTCCTTGGTTCTAAGTATGCACTTCCTAATTTTTCCCTGACACCCCCTGATTTATTTCCATGAAGGAGCTGGGATAACTTGGGAATGCCCCTCCCCTTGGGAAGCACCCCAGCTGCCTGAATCCCACAGAGAAAAGAGGGAGAGGGATCTGCCTGGAGGCTGCTGTGGGGAGCAGAGTGAGGGGAATGAAGGAGGAGGAAGTGGCTTCTCCAGCACAGGCACCATGCTTGTTAACTCCAGATCATCCTGCTCTAATTATTATAATTAGGGACTTGATGAGAATCTGTTGACATAATGTTCCTCAGGAGAGGAGCTCTGCCCAAGCCACAAAGCTCAAAAATCTGTTTCAAACACAGTTTTCTCCATCCAGGGGTGAAGGAATGACTGACCATGGATAGCCTGGGCATTCCTGGCTGGAAAAATGCAGCCTCTCAGCAGTCTGGAAGGCAAATGTGCATTGAAATGTTAATGTTGAGGAGGGTGAAGGAAGGAATTTTGCATCCTCACCCACTGAAATTGTCGCAGCTTCTGTGATTTTGGAGTTTTACTACAGCTCCAGTGAGTGCTGCAGCTCCTGATGTAATTCAATCAAAAAGGAACCGACAGGGAGGTGGGGAAAAAAAAGACACAAATCCTTAAATTCCATATAAAAATAGATAAAAGCAACTGGCTTAAAGGATTTGGTTGAGCCTTATTTAAGAACTTTTTTTTTCTTTTTTTTTTTTTTTTAAAGGAGAAGGAAATGAATTTAGCACACACAAACTCTTCTACCTCGCTCATCAAAGGGTCACAAATTTTCACTCAGATCCAGATCAGAGCAAGATTATAAAGGTCACAGGGGGGAAATAATCTGGATAGGAGAGGTGGGAAGGAAGGGCAGCTGCACAATGTCCCCAGCACCCTTTAATGATGCTTCCCTCTGCCTGCCAGCTCTCGAACAGAAGGCAATATTTGAAATAATACATCCATTAGGACACCTTCAGTGCCTGTCAGATTTGCTCTAAGAGGATTCTGCTTATTACACACTGCTAAGGGTTTCGATATTCATAAAATTCCGTCAGAGCGAGCCAAAGGAGAAGAGGGAGGAAGAGGAAAACCTGCCTCTGGAATGGGGCTGGGCTGGCAATTACAACCTGCCCTCTGCTGGCAAAAGACAAAGGCTGGGCAGGTTGGGCTGTGCCTCCTGGGAGTGATGTTTGTACCAAGTTTGGGCACATCCAGGGGGTGCCAGGCAACAATCTTGAACAAATCTGAAATTCTCGGGAAGGAACGTGGCAACGTCAGGGACATTTGGGGTGCTGGGTGGCTCCAAACCTCACAGTGAGGCCCCAGCACCCCAAATGTCCCTGATATTGCCACGAGAAGGAGAGAGAAGGGAGAGAAAGGGGGATGTAAGATACTTAAAGCAAGGGGGGGACACTCCTGGAATGATCTGGGATTTGCTTCCTGGCGCTTTTTTTTAATTATTATTGTTTTTTAAGCTCTGCTCTCCCTTTGCCAAGCTCTGGATGTGGAGAGGAGCTGTGGGCAGGGCTGTGCTCCTGCTCCTGGCTGTGATAATTCTCCTCACCCTTCCCTGATCCCCACAGCTCTGGGGGTTGCTGTGGCTCTTGTTGGAGTTTCAGCTTTATCCCAAATTCAGCGCTGGGCTCTGGTTTCAAGGCTTGCCCAGCTGTCCCCCGTGCTGTGACCAGGGACAGGGCTCGAGGGAGAATGGAGCTGCTTCAGGGGAGGAGTAGGTTGGAGATCAGGAAAGGTTTCTTTCCCCAGGGAATGATCACAACCCCAAGGCTGTCAGAGCTCCAGCAGGGTTTGGACACCACTCCCAGGCACAGGGGGGGATTTTGGGGTGCTGGTAGGGCCGGGTGCTGGATTGATGGTCCCTGTGGGTCCCTCCCATCTCAGGACATTCTGATTTCCTGCAGTTGTCCCTACCTCAGATGTTCCCCAGGAGATCCCTCAGTGGAAGTTTCTGTGTCTGGTGTGAATCAAAGCCCTGAGCGGAGCTGAGCGGCTCCGAGGATGAGCAGCATTGCAGAGAGGGGCTGAATTTCTGCTGGGGATCAGGGAAGTGCCTTTCCTGTGTGATTAACTGTTGTGTTCCCCTGGGAAGTGGTCTTTCCTGGGAAACCCCCCAGGGATTGGGACCCTTGCTCCGACCCTACCTTTCCTTTATCTCTAGCCTATGGCTCTCTGCCAGGTATCCCATCCGGGACAGAGACCAGATAAAAACCCCTGCTCCTCCTTGTTCGCCCTCTTGGACCTCCGGTATCCCTTCAGAATAAAGCCTTGGAATATTATCAGAGGTAAGAGCCTCTTTGGGATTTCTTTTACCCTATCCCATGAGGTATTCCCCCCAAAAGCTCCCCAGAAACTGAGCTAGCACAGGAACCCAGGGGGGCAGGAGGGGGGGAGTGCTTCAATTAACCCTGTTTTCCCTGCCTCAGAGCTGCACCTCTGCCTCTCTGGACAGACACAGAAACCACCTCTCCCTTGGCCTTGCTGTGGTTGTTTCAGTCTGGATCTGTCAACAGAGGAGCGCTAGCAGCCTACATGGGCAGCAGCTTTATTTAACACCGTGCCTTTTCCTCCTCACCACTGTTTTTCATTTAATCTTTCAAAGCCATAATTATCTAATATTAATGTTCTCATCATCACAACGCTCACAGAAAGACAGCGGGGATTTTGTCCACAGAGACAAAGATCTCTGAAATTAATACAACGCTTGTACAGGATTGATTTCAACCTCAGAGCTGCCCTCAGCCAGAGGGACCAATCTGTTTAAAAATATCTGCTGCCAATTACCCAACGAGCCATCACTCAGCTGGAGGATTGAGTGAAATTGTCCTTCACATGTCACATCCACCCACAAACCCTCCCAACCTTCATTGTTTTTGCGTGGCTCCAAAAACACGTTCGTGGTTTAACCCCAGGCAGAGACTCAGCTTGGCCCCCAGGGTGGGATGGGGGAGAGGAGTGGAGGAGGAGAGGTGAGAAAAACCAGTGGGATGAGAGAAAGATGGCTTAATAGGTAAAGCAAAAGCCAGGGAAGCAAAGGAGAACAAGGAATTCATTCTTCATGTTCCATCATCAGGTGTTCAGCCATCCCCAGGATGGGCTCTGAACACCCCCCGTGTCTTTGTCTTCTTCCTCCTCTTCTTCCTCTTCTTCTTCCTCTTCTTCCAGCTCCATGTGCTGAGAGAAAATCAACTCCATCCCAACCCAAACCAGCATAAAAAATTGAGATATTTTATATCTATTCCAGGAGGGAAGGGAGAACCTAGGAACTGAGGTATGCAGAAATGAGATCTATTACTGCAATGAGGAACCTGCCCCATCCCTGGAAGTGTTCATGGATAAGGAGAATGGAGAATCCTGGTTTAGATGTCCCTGATCATGGCAGGGGGTTTGGAATGAGATGAGCTTTCAGGTCTCTTCCAACCCAAACCATTCTGGGATTTGGGAAAATGGGAAATGGTCTCATCCCCACCTTCCTGCAGAGCTTTGAGAGAAGGTGGTGGCCACATTTGGAGAGAACAACAATAATTGAAGGCACAAAGCTTGGACCTGTGAAGCTTTGAGTGTGCAGGATGAAGTTGCCTTCCCTGGTGCAGATGGGTCATGACCACAGAGCTTTAGTCCTAGTCTTGGTTTTACCTGTCCTTGTGCTCCAGAAGAGTGGGGAAAGCTGGCTGTGACACCATGAGCTGCCACAGGGAAATAGCTGGGACAGGGGGAAGGGGCAGGGAAGGCTGAGTCCTGCTAAATGCAGCCCCGAGTGGATGTTTGGTATCTCCCTCCATGGCTCCATATGGGCCAGCCCACGCAGCCTGGCTGGGAGCTGTGACAGCCCTGGGGAATGTGAGGCACGACAGAGGCAGGGCTGGGAGCCAGGGCCCCTCCCCTGCAGGGGAGCAGCTCCAGGGGACCTGGCTGCTGAGAACACAGCCCTGCCTTCACCCAGAGCTGACAAATCCCCTCTCTTTTGGGCTTGATTCATCAGCAGCCAAACACCTCCCATAAAACTTCCCCAGGTACCCATAAAAATCCAGAGTAACAAACCTCCTTCTGTTATTTTTCACCTCATTCTTTTCCTGTGTTGATGGAAAAGGCCTTTACTGGAGGAAAGCACCTTTGATGAGAACAAATATCGACTTCTGTGCTCTTTCTTGCACATCATCCCTCTTCTCTCCCACCCTCAAGGTCGTGCATCCACCAGAGTCGGTGGAGTCGTGTGGGATTAAAGCCAAGGGGATTAAAGTCAAGAGGATTAAAGCCAAGGGGAGGGAATTGAGGAGTTTTACCTGGACAGGTGTGGCTGTGGCTGCTCAGGTGCTCTATTTCAGGGCTGGGTTTCGCATCACCAGCTCTCCCCTGAACTTCTGCAGCTCTGCTTTGGCTCATTTCCCACCTGTGGTTTTTTGGAATTTCAGCTCTTGACAGCCTCTGCCGTGTCCCTGTCCAAGTGCTGACCATGTGATGCAGCCCAATCTCCGTTTTCCTGCCATCCCCCGCCACAGCAGAGTCAATAATTAAAGTCCTTTCTTCTTCTCCCTGACATAACCCAAGCTTGGAAGCAATTGGAAGCTCCCACAGGCCACGGGGAAGGCTGGAATGGCTGCTGGTCCCATTAATTTCCTTCACGTGTCACCAAGACAGGTGCAGAATGAGCCTAATTAAGCTCAAAGCTTCAGAAAATGAAGGAGCTGGGTTGCGGGTTTTTTTAGGAATTCACTCCCAGCAGCATCTGTCTGATAGGTTTGAAGGGGAGAGAGGTGGGGAATGCTGGATAAGTGGAAATTTCTTGCTAAGGACAGGAGGGAAAAAAGTTGAGAGTGGGAATGTCCAAGCCCCTGATGCCTGAAAGTCCCACCCAGGTGACGCCACTGCTGCTTTTGCAGCCAATTTTACTGCAGAAAAGGGGGGAAATGCAGCAAAGAAAATGCATCCCTGCTGTAGGAGAGGAGGGAGAGATCCCTGACTATCCTAAAAATTGCATCCAAAAGTCTGATTCTTGTGGCACTGCGCGAGAGGGCTTGGAAAAAAAGAGCAGCACTGAGAGGAAGATCCAGGAGCGTGCAGATTCTGTGCTTGGAATCCTGGCAGATGAAGATCTGCCTTGCTCTGGGGATCTGTATCTCCAAACCCGGGCTGTAAATGCCCCAGCCTGGTATTCAGGGACTTATTTTTACCTCAGTATATAATCCTAAATGGAGCATCATCACGGAAAATTACGCCTTTTTTTTTTTTTTTTGCCTGAAATGCTCTTTTTAAGGGACTATTTCTGCCTCCCCCTTGTTCCTCCCCACCTCCTTCATCCCCAGTAGCAGAGCTGCCTCTCCCCAGCGTGACTCAGCCGCTGAATGAACCCAACATTCCCAAAAAAGGCCCCGCAGTGCTCAGAGCTGCTGCTGCCGCTGTTTGATCAATCAGAGGGCAGCGGAAAAAGAGGATTTGCTCTGCAGCACCACGGGCTGGGATGTGCTGGAGCCGCTCTCCCACAGCCCAGCTCCGTTCGGAGCAGCTGCTCCCGGCTCTGGGAGTTCGGGAAGAGCTCTGGAAGAGCAGCAGCAGCTCTGAACAGCCCAGGCACCACGGGAGAGAGCTGTGGGATGCTTTCAGATGAATCCTTAATTAATGAGCTCGTGCAGAGAAGCAGCAACTCCAAGTGGCCTCCCCCGCACTTTGCCTGAGTCAAATCCTGGGAAACCCTGCGGAAATCCAGCTGCTGGATGTGAATTCCTGCCTTTTGTCAGGGAGTTTGTCAAGGCATCGTTGCCACAAAGTCATCCTTCAGCGCAGAGATCCTCGCTGTGCCTGTGCTGGCAGCAAGGCAGGGCCTCATCCCAACCCTGAGGAGCTGCCAGGATGGGATTGGAGCCCAGGAGAATCCCTAAAGCCACAGCCAGCCCTCCCTCCTGGAGGGAGGAAGCCTTCCCTCACCCATCCTCAGTTCCCCACCATCCAAACTGGAGTTTTTTAGATGGGATATCCATGTCATCTATCCAATTGGAGAGGAATTGTCGCTCTGTTTTTCTAAAGTTCTTTTCAGCCTTCTGATGTTTTACTTTTTGTGATGGAGTTTCTCACGCACTTTTCATGTAAACAGTGATTGTTTTGCATTCCTTTCTGGAGGAGGAGAGAATTGATGGACTGTTGGGTTGACCAGTGTGGTTGGAGAGGACAATTTTCTTTGTCCAACCCATGGTCACTGTTGGAATTCTATCAATGTCGAGGTCTGTAAATAAACTGCCCCTTTCTGCCTTGGACATCTCAGTGTGTGGGTGTCGTTCATTTGTGTATATTTGTATATAGAACAATTGAACCTTTGATGGTTTGAATCTTGGGAAGACGGATTTATGTCATCTATCCAGACTAAATGGAGTGCCACAGATAAAATTGTATACTTGGGGAGATCTTGAAACCACAATAAATACTTGAATCATGCATTAGCTTATTTTAAATGTGTAACACAGAGGTTCTTAAAAAAAAGGATCTGAAAGGGGCAGTGTGCTGATCTCGGCTGGTATCAGCACCTCGGCCGAAGAAGCTTTGTTTTTCTGTCTCCTAATTGCCTATTTTATTTTATTTCTATTAAACTTATAAATTTGCACTAAAAGTAAACCGCGTTTTTCACATCCTTCTCCCAATCCCACTGCGCTGCAGGACCGAGATTTTCTACTCCCTTTTCTGAAAATGATCCTGTTCCCTTATCTCTGCAAGGCGTTGTCACAAAGGGAGGGACATCCAGGACACATCTCTCCACCTTTTAATTTGGATGTTCAAGGCAGCAGAGCTTTTCCTTTTGGAGTTTATGGCCTGGCCACCCCCCTTGGGAATATTTCCTGGCACTGTGACACCTCCCAGACGGGCGAGGTGAACTTTGGGTGGCCACAGATGGCATCAGAGGCAGGAAATGTCACCAGGCATGGACTTCTCCCTTCTCCCTTCCCCAGGGGATGAATTCAGAGGCCTGGGAGGGACCAGCCCCAATCTTTGCTGGGGCAAAAAATCACCCAAAAATCACCCAAAAAATCACCAAAAAATCCCCCAAAAAATCCCCCCAATCCCCCCAAAATCCCCCCAAAATTCCCCAAAAATCACCTACAAATCATGTAAAAAATTCCCTAAAAATCCCCAAAAAATTTCCCAAAAATCACCTAAAAATCATGTAAAAAATTCCCCAAAAATCCTAAAAATCCCCCCAAAATCACCCCCAAATCCCCCAAAAATCAGCTAAAAATCATGTAAAAATTCCCCCAAAATCACCCCGAAATCCCCCCAAAATCCTCCAAAAATCACCTAAAAGTCCCCCCCAAATCTCCCCAAAATCACTGTGCTGAGCTGGTTCTGCCCCAGCTCTGCCCTTTTCACTCAGCATTTTTGTCACTTCTCAAGGGGTTTTTCTCAGGGGCCTCTGTCCAAACCTCCCTCTGCACCTTTGAAGGGGCTGTGCATCCTCAGGGCAGGAGGAGGGGAAGGAGAAGCTCAGAAATAAGGGGAGCAAAAAAAGGGAAAAACGGGAGAGTGGGATTCCCAAACTGCAGCTTTTACTACTAAAGACTGAGCCATTTGGCCACACTGGCTATTTACGTCAGGAAAAATATCACATTTTTTAGTGTAAATATCACATTTTGTAGGTTAAAGGCTGTGGAACAGCCCAGCACAAGCAAGGCAAACACGCAAAGCATCCCTTGAATTTTGTCTCAGCATTTTAAAGTGGAAGAAGGGCGCTGTGTCCCAAAATATTTGGATTTTCGAGGCAAAAACCCTTTGAGAACCTCTACCAGGATGGATCCCCCCCCCTGAAAGCAGCTCTGGTGAGTTGCTGCTCATCCTGCAGATGACTTTTTGCAGGTCCCAGCCCATGTCAGCTCCTTTCAGCTAAAAAAGGACCCAACAGATGGGTTCATGCATACATTTAGCTCAGACACGAGGAGGTTTTTATAAGCAGTGATTTAACAGGAGCAGATTAAAAGAAGAAAAACCATAAAAACCAAACCCTCAACTGTTTTAGGTGAAACTTGGTCAGCTTTCAAGAGGGAACGGGTTTGCTTCAGTGTTGGTGTTTGTAACCTCTCACATGATAAATTGCAATTTAAATCATCTCCCAAAAGCCGCAGCAGCGAAATTATTCCAAAACTGCCAAAGCAGAACACCTCATCATTGTCAATATTCTTTTATCCCCCTCTGGTCTCAAAATTAGCACAATTTCACAACATAATTTGCTGGGGGATGAATGACATTTTCAAATGGAAAGCAGGCCCCATTCAGCTGCTCATTCATTTGATTGGAAATGAATTTTTTTTTAGTGGCAGTTTCACACACTTTGCTTTCTGTGAATACTCTGTGATTGCAACTTTCTCAGACGTGTGTGTGTGTGTGTGTGTGTGTGTGTTGCAACAACAGATTCCAAAAAAGAGTTTCTCCTGATACATCTTGGCCTAGAGCTTGTCACTTATGGGTGTCTGGGAAGAGTATTTGGAGCAGCTTTGATTCTTGTCTGTGGCATGTTTTAAATCCCTGATTGGATGAGCATAAATCGTTCCCTGTATAAATTTTCGTGATTATCAAGCTCAGATTTGGTTTTCTGCTTAAAACAGTGTCAAAGACACTTTTTTTTTAAACAATCAATTTACTGTGATTCTTTAAAAAAAAAAAAAACACAAGCCAACATGAAGAGCCTCTGGACACTTCTTATCTCAAGAGCTTTTTATCCATTTTCTTTCATTGCCTACATTTGTTTGTCACTTATCCCAATTGTGCTTAATTCCAGTTGAGATCACAGGGGCTTCTCAGCAGCATTTATCTCCCCATGTGAACACACAATTCCCAGCATAAAAGGAGCCTGTTCTGCTAATAAATAGCACTGGAGAAATTAGATTTAGGTGGGATATTAGGAAGAAATAATTCAGTGTAAGGGTGGTGAGGCCCTGGCGCAGGGTGCCCAGAGAAGCTGTGGCTGCTCCATCCCTGGAAGTGTCCAAGGCCAGGCTGGAGCAACTTGGGGCAGTGGAAGGGTTGGAACTGGATGAGCTTTAAGGTTTCTTCCACCTCAAACGATTCTGGGACTTTATGAAATAATATTGCCCATTTTTGTGGTGGATGTGTTGGGGAAGGCTGATACCCCAAACTGAGGCTGGGTCTTGCTGCTACTGAACTCAAAGAATGTAAAAATGCTTTAAATGGTCTTTAAATGGCCTTTAATTTATTGTAATTACTGATTTTATTTATTTTTTTCTTCTGGCAGAGGTTCTCTTGGCTGTAAGGCTGGATCTTTTCATTCTAAAACAGAGCTGAGGATATTTTTCCCTCTGCTACTGTCACCACATTGACACTGATGGGTGCCACGACCCAGGGCTGCAGTTTGAGGGTGTCAGTGCCTCTGTGGCCAGGCAAGAAATTATTCCAGATTGCTCCCTTCCATCAAAAAGCTGCTGTGGACAGGGAAGAGTCCCTCTGGGGTGGAAGTGAGTCTTTGGGGCAACTTTCCTGAACTTCTCACTCCATGGCATGAGTCTGTATCCCCTTCAAATCCTTTATCCTGAAGAGCTGGAGATGTTCTGTGTTGTCTGGGGTTTTGTTGTTCTCCTCTGTCTCTTTAAGAAGTTTTTCTAAAGTTCTATTTCAGCCTTCTGTGTTCACCTTTTGCAGTGGAGTCAGACACGATTTTACATCAACAACTTTCTTGTTATTGTAACCATCTAACCATGTTTGCATTCTTCTCATCAGGAGGAGACTGCTGATGGACTGTTGGGTTGCCCAGTGTGGTTGAAGAGGAAGATTGTCTTTGTCCAATCCACGGTCATGCTGGAATTCCATAAATGTTGAAGTTTGTAAATAAACCAATTCTTTTCTGCCTTGGACATCTCAGCGTGTGGGTGTCATTTCTTTGTGTCCTGTGGGACAGTTCTACCTCTGGGAACGTTCCTCGTTGGGGACGATTCTCTCTGTCTGTGCTGGATTGCCACTGCCTAATTGCTCTGCTTGTGAAAAGAGAATTTCCTTTTGTCAGCTCCAAATGAATCCTCTTTTAATGTGATTGCATCCCCTTACTGTGGAAAGTAAACCCAGGACCCTCCAGCTGACCTTCCCCGTGCCATTTATCACCTCACAGCCTCTACCACCTTTTACTCCTCTCCTCCCTGAACTAATCTACTCCTAATGTTTTTAACCTCTCCCAACACAGAGGCCTTTGCAATCGCTCCCATCCTCAGGGCTGCAGCAAAGCCCTGTCCTGAGCACCTTTAAAAAGTGTAATGAACATTGCAGGGGTGATGGGGTGAGTGATTCCAGCTCCCTGGCTGGCTCTGGTGGCCTGGCTGTGAGTCCAGGGAATCTTGTTCACGAGCATCTCCTGGGTTAGGGTCGAGGATGGTGTTGGTGTTGGTTTCTCCCTCTCAAGTGGAGATTTGGGAGGTCGCTGTCACCCTCACAGGGGCTCAGAGGTGGGGAATAAATCCCTACCAGCAGTCCTGCTCCAGGGCTTTCCATGGATAACAGCAGCTCAGTGTGTTCCCAGGCACAGCCTAAGGGTTAATCCTGGCCTATCCCAAACCATCTCTACCTTTGGTGGATGCCTCGCTCTTATTTTCAAGTATTAAATCAAATTTTCTCTTCTCTCGCCCTTTCTCTTCCCTGTCCACGTCCATAAATCCTTAATGATAAGAGATTTATGGAACTAATTTCAACTGGTTTGGGGTATTTTTGGCAGGGGTGCTCTCACCACTCTGACTCCAAACAGAATTCAGTGCTCCCTGCTCTCTCGTGCTGCTCCTAGGGGGTTTTTATTTTAGAGAACCTTTTAATTTAGACTAAAATATCCTGTCCTGGATGCACATCCCAGGCTGGAAGGACCCCCTGCAGGAATGGATCCCAAATTTCTCTGTTCCCAGTGAAGTCAGTGGGGTTATTTCAGATTTTTGATGAGATAATTGGTGTTCAGGCCTGGGGATCTTCCCAGAGAAACAACCACAGAGGATCCAGCCACTGGTTTACCAGAACAATGTATTTAATCCCCAAATAAATGGCTCCAGATGATGGAGAGGAGGTCACCAATGGATAACTGGAAGTGTTTCCTTCTGGGGAAAACATCTCCTAAGAAAAATCTCCCTAACATCAGGATTGATATCCCCCCAAAAAATAGGAATAAAAGCAGATTGCTTAGCTCTCCCCTTTATATTTAGGTCTTTTTCTTTTTCCTTGAGGCTTAGTGCTAATTGCCCACCATTTAATTGTCTTGTATTTTTATTTGCAATTCATTTTTTTTTTCCCAAGGATCGATGCAGTAACTCAGATAAAAGATTGGGAATCAGCTGCTGAGCCACAGAGGATTTATCATTGTGCATCGATCCCCGTGGCATCAGCAAATGAAACTCTTGTCCACATCATGAAAAAAAATAAAGCCAAGTGGGATAAATGAAAAGAGCAGGAATCGCAGGGTGGATTTGAGGAGGAGTTGCTCCATTTTTGTGTGGCCTTTGTGACCCGAAGAGGGCAGAGAGCAATCAGCTCTTGGCGTGCCCTCAGAATGGAGCAGCAAAGCAGAGCCCGGAGGATCACTCATGGCTCTCAGCCATAAATACAGGGTGGGAAAATCCTGGATTTGATCCACGGGTGGTTATTAGATCCCAGGAGCCACCAGCAGCCGCTGTGGTCACTAATTACACACTGGCTGATTGCAGCAATCAGCTCCCCGTGCACCCAGCTGAGCTCTTGACGTGGAGGAGAGGGGAAGAAAAGGGAAATATTTTGCTGGGAAAGGCTGGGATTGGCACTTCTGTGCCTGTTCCATCGGTGATTCCACAGCCCTGGAATGTGCCTGAACTCACCCTGTTCACCCCAGCAGCTGCCTGCTCTGGGTTCTGTGCCCTGTGTCCAGCCAAACCCCTGCCCTGGGGGCTGGGAAAACAAAGATGATGCTTCTGGTTCTCTGTGTGCTGCTGGAACCCTGGCAGAGGCTGAATCTGCTCCATCGGTGATTGCACAGCCCTGGAATGTGCCTGAATCCACGTCCTCCCCAGGACACTGTCCTTGCTCAACCAATCCCTGCTGAGTCAAAAGCCTGGAATCAAAGCTCCCACAGGTGCCTCAGATCTGCTCCAGTTCTCCAGGAATTCCTCTGGAATCACAGTTGTTTCCTGCACAGGGCCAAAAGGGATTAAGGGCAGAATTTTGGCTGTGGTAATGTCCCTTGTCCCCTTCCCAGTGGCCACTGGTGTGTGAGCAAGGGGAGGAATCTGAATCCAGATATTTGGGACCCATGTACAGCCCAGCCCCAGAGCTGATGCTGTTTTATAATGGGATTGCTGCTGCAAATGGGAGAATTATTTCACTTCTTGTTTGGGAGCTTCAGGTGTCGTTAATCCCTCCAGTGCTGAGAGGAATGAGGACTCTGTAGAATGATGGTTCTTCCCCTCAGACAGCTGAAATGAAATGTGCCAGGAGACAGAGAGTGAGCACAGACAGAGATTAGGCAAGGAGCAGGGGTAGTTTATCATGATGGGCCACAGATGCAGCCCCAGCAAAAGCTGCTGCTTCACTGATTTCTTCTGCAAAGGAGGGCCCTGAAGGGGAACAAGGATTTGGCTTCGTGCACATTTGCAGGTTGCTCCTCTGGACTCTAAGAAAGTTCCAAAATGCCACACAAATGATAAAACAAAGCATCCAAGGGCTTGGCAGCGCTGTGTCTTTGGAAGAGACATCAATAACTCAGCAGCCAAGAGGCAAAGGGAGGGTAGGAAATGAGTAAACCCAAACAGCTGCTCCTGTCAGCTTGGCTGGAGGAGCAACTTCACACCAACCCTGCCGTTTTCATCTGGAATTAAAACTGCAGTGAAAGCAGGGTTCCTGGGGGCTGGGTGGGTCCTGCAGGGATCCTCACAGCCCCTCTATCTCCTGGCACATTTCATTTCAGCTGGCTGAGGGGAAGAACCATCATTCTACAGAGTCCTCATTCCTCTCAGCACTGGAGGGATTAACGACACCTGAAGCTCCCAGACAAGAAGTGAAATAATTCTCCCATTTGCAGCAGCAATCCCATTATAAAACAACATCAGCTCTGGGGCTGGGCTGTACATGGGTCCCAGATCTCTGGATTCAGATTTCTCTCCTTGCTCACACACCAGTGGCCATTGGGAAGGGGACAAGGGACATTATCACAGCCAAAATTCTGCCCTTAATCCCTCTTGGCTCTGTGCAGGGAAAGGGACTGTGATTCCAGAGGAATTCCTGGAGAACTGGAGCAGATCTGAGGCACCTGTGGGAGCTTTGATTCCAGGCTTTTGACTCAGCAGGGATTGGTTGAGCAAGGACAGTGTCCTGGGGAGGATGTGGATTCAGGCACATTCCAGGGCTGTGCAATCATTAGACACGAACAGTGCCCCTTTTCCCTGGGAAACCAAACTCAGCCCCTCAGGTTCCTGATGTCAGTTTGTAGGAGGCCTTTGGCACTCCAAGGGCAGCCAGGCTTCCAACTGGTGGCAGCTTGCATCTGGGAGAAATCCTCATTTGTATGGAATTTTAGTGGATTTTTAGCAGGCAGAAGCCCAGTGGCAGGCAGACAGCATTAGACATGAAGGGTGCCCCTTTTTCATGGTAAACCAAAGTCACCTCCCCGGGTTCCTGATGTCAGTTTGTAGGAGGCCTTTGGCACTCCAAGGGCAGCCAGGCTTCCAACTGGTGGCAGCTTGCATCTGGGAGAAATCCTCACCCATTTGGAGTTCTAGGTGGCAGAAACCCAGCTCCAGCCCCAAGCCCCTGGATCAGAAGGGATCCCACGCTCTGCCAGCTGCTCCGCGGTCCTGGCAGGTCAGTGGCACTTCCAGGAGTGCCCCAGGCTGGCAGCAAACTGACCAAAGGAAACTCAGCCCTCAACCCTTCCAGCCCTCCCAGCCAGCAGGGTCAGCACCACAGACACAGACACCAACCCCAGGAATTCACTGTTACTTACTGCAGCTCAAAGCTGCGAGGAATCCCACAAGGAGAAGCTCAGCAATGCCCTCCAAGATCACCTACAGGGATTGTGATTTAGCACAGAGACCCTGAGACTTCACCATCCTCCAGAGCTGCACAGCAGCTGGAAATCTCCTGTCCCAGCCAAGCACTGGAGAGCCCCCCCAGACCTGGGAATTCCCATGGGTGTGTGCACCAGCAGGCAAAGAGGCTGTGCTGGGACACGGCCCAGGCTGGAAAATTGGGTGCAAGGAAGAGGCTCACACAACTTCCAGTGCAGGAACAGCTGGGTTCAGCCTCTTCCTGGATTGCACCCAAAGCCTGGCCAGGGCTTCAGGGGCAGTCCAGGAGCTGCCTTTGTCCCTACACCTCCCAGCAAGGCCACAGGACTGATCTCAGTGCCCTGTCCAGCCTCTAAACATGGAAAGGTCAAGCCATGTTCCACTAATGAGCAGAGACCTCGTGCAGAGCACTAATGATCCTGGCTATTTCACTGCTGAGGAGATACAAACACAACATTTGGTTTAAACTTTCATCTGGAGGTCAACTTGAGCTCAGGGTCTGTTCAGGTCTTGGGACTTCACAGGTTCCAGCAAACTCACAGATGCCCAAGCATTTACACCTCTGATGCTGAAGTTCATGGACCCATTATTCTGGCTGAACTGTATTTCCAGTCCAACTGCAGCAATTCTGCTCTGCATCACACTCTGAAACAGCCTGGAAAGAACTGGGTGAAAGAGCCTGGAAACCATGAAAAACTGCTGAGACTGCCATCCCAACACCTCCCCCAGACATCCAGCTCCAGGAAGTATTCCCACTGAAGCACATCCTGAAGGAGCTGCTTTCCTAAAGGAAACCCCACCACCAGCAATGCCAGACCACAGACAAATCTTGGGCTTGTGCTGGTTTCCCGAGATTCGGGTGGTTTAGAGTCCTCTGTCCTCTGAAAAGCCCCAAGCCAGACACAGAAATGAATCAGTCTTCAGATGTTCTTTTTTCAAGGTTTTTCTTGTTGTTTATTATTTCTTATATTTTCCTTTTTCCCTGTGCCCGGCCAAGGTCTGTCCAGCTCGGGCACCAGGCGAAGACTCTGCCCCTGATGGAGGCTCATCATCTCTTATACAGATTGTTACATATCTGTTATTTACAACTACACACCAATATCTACATTCTATACTAAACAGGTCACTTCTACACTGACCCAATCCCTCTAAAGCTACTGTGTGCCACCGTCACAGCAGAAGATGGAGACCAAGAAGAAGAAGAAGAAGAAGAAGAAGAAGGAGGAGGAGAAGACCCCAGGGCACCGCCCAGAATCTTCCATCCTGTCCTCAGTCACCCCTATTCTAGAAATCCAAATGTGAAAACTACACTATTTTTATTACACTTTGCGTCTTGTTACTCCTCTCTCAGTGTTGGAAGTCTCTCCCATGGACTAAAGTCAAAGCCCTTGCCTTCCTGGGCTCTGTGCCAGGGTCTCCAACCCCCCTGGTACAGATCCCAGACCCCCCTGTGCAGGTTTCTGGCAGTCCAGGGCATCCAAAGGAATGCCCTGGACTCCCACAGACAAAAGCACCAAAAATGCTTGTTGACCTTAACCTCAACAGGGAGAAAATCAGGGAAGCCTTGAGCTGTGATAATGTTCCAAGAGGTTTTTGCTGTTCCAATTCCACAGTCAGGGGAGAGGCAGCTGCTCGTGGCAGCTCAGCAAAGCACACCCCAAAATCCCCAATTCCCAGGGGATATGGGGGATGATGTCCCAGCAGTAGCAGGGCCTGCACAGCCTCTCCTGATCCCGACTTTGATTTCCCCATGGAAAACTCGCTCCGTGTCCTCAGCAGCTCCCGGATTCTTTTCTCCTTTGGGAAAAAATAAGGATTCACATCTTGTTTGTCACTGTTGTCTTGTTCCTGCCGCCAACTCAGGGATAAGGATCTGGCACAGAACATTTTATCAGCTGTAGTAAATGTCCTTTCTTTATTAATTCCATTTGGGATCAATAATTAATGCTGCTGTCTCCTTTACAATCCCCCTCGGTGGGAGAGGAGGTCAGGATTTCACGGCTTTGTGTCCTTTGAAGCCCTCACAATCCCCAAATACACAAGGATTCCTATATTATGAAACTTTTTTTCCTTGTTTAGGGGTAAGCAAGCTCCCAATTTATGGGGAAAAGGTGGATAATTGGGGATAGAATTCCCAGCACAGAGGAAAGGTAGCAAAGACTGAGCAAGGATCATCCCATCCCTCCCTGGTCAGAATAATTCAGAGAGACTTGTGAGGCAGAAAGTGAATTTTAAATTGGTAGGAAAAGCAGAAACAGAGAGGATTTCTCTGCCCACCACAATCTCCCCAAGGCTGAGAGTTTTCTGACCAATTCTTTTGGCAGAGATGACCAAATTCCAGGTGTGGGTCAGTGGTGATCCCAAGGTGGAAACACTTTGGGTTCTCTTGAGCCAATGCAGATCCCTGGAGCATCTCCTAGCTCAAAAATCAAAGTGATTTGGGTTCCAAATTTCACAAAACAAAGAGAACAAGGCTCAGGAGCCAGAATTTTTCTGGCTTTTAGCTGCCTTTAGCTATCAGCTCCCCTTGGGCCAGCTCACAGCACATCGGGGCTCTTTCTTGGCTGCTTTTCTGAGGCATCAACCAAGAGCAGATTAATCCTAAGCTGAAGTTTATTTCTGGAACAGCAAAATGCCAGGATGGCACCTCTGTGCCAGCAGCACAAATCTCAGCCCTGCTGGTGGCTCTTGACCCTGCTGTGGGTAAAAAGAGAATTTCAAAAGGTGGTAAAGGCTCAGTTAATCCCACACGTGTAAGAATGGCAGAGGGATTTCCACACCCTGCTGAACCAGGAGATGTTCTCCTCCTTCCACATGCCAGGGAAACAGAAGCAATGAGGATAAAATTCCCAATTCCCATCTTTTCAGATGGTTTCCTTTTCCTGCTGCCTTCTCACAGCTTCTTTACTTTTTTAGCCAAACCCAAGTCATTCAAATGCAGGAATTGGGGTTTAATTCCCTTACCTGACAAGGTGCCACAGCACTAAGCCTGGCTGCTGTTTGCTGGGGGACAGACGGGGAGAAACAGAGGTTTTGGGAGGGATGGGTTGGGACAGAGCTGATTTTGGGGGTTCCAGACTAAAGGGGAAAAGCCCAAACGAAGAACTGCTGCTGTTCCTTGCCACTGTTGTTATAAACAGCACACCCAAACCTTTCTCCTGTCCCTGAATGCCCTCATCCCAACGGGTCTGGATGAGGATGGAGATGCCAAGGCTGCTCCTCCTGGGAAGGTCTGGCTCCTGTGCCAGCCCATCCTTTCTCACAGCCCTGTTTGCTCCAGTTTTGGCCAAAGCTGCACAAATTCAGGAGAGGTGTCCTGGAGGGGCTGAGCCTCCTCCCCTTGGCTCTGTCCCATGCATGGAGCAGCACCAAACTCCAGCTCTCACTGTGTGGATAATCCAGGCCCCTGCAGAACCTGCTGGAAAAGCTCCTCCTGCCTCTGCTGTTGTCATTTTTATGATGTTTTCCTCTTGCATCCTCAGATTTATTTTTTTTTCTGCCAGTGGTGGGGTTGATTTCAGTGCCCGAGAGTTTCTCCTGGTGTACCACTGTTATTTCTTAGTTCCTGGCTCTTCTTCAAAAGATCCTCAAACAAAGATCTTCAATCTCAAGTTCAGAAATTAATTCACTCAGGTGGTTGGTCTTTGCCCCCTGTTTGAATCCATGGATGTTCTGTGGTATAAACTGAATTAAAATTACCTGGGCCATCCTCTGCTTTTGCAAACACTCACTGGAGCATTCAGTTTTTTGCCTCGTCCTCCACCAGAGGCATAAATGGGATTATTCCACAGCCTTCCAGTCAGCCACAGCCCCAAACCAGGGAAACAATGGAGCTCTTTGCCAGCAAAAGTGAAAATGGGATTCAGAGCCTAATTAGATGGGGAGACTGGGAGCAAATATGTAAACACCAGGATGACTATTGTAAAAAAAAATATTTTCAGTTATTTGTGCTGCAGGATTTCTTGATTTGCTGCTGGGACTGGGAGGTTTTATCTCCGTGGTCTCTTAGGAAAAGGGGGGAAAAGTGCCGTGAAAATCAAAGCAGTGGCTTTGTTTTTCCAGTGTGCTGGAAAGAGGGGGAGGGCAGGTGAGAGTCGCTCAGTTAAGAGGAATGAAAAATTCCTCTTAATTTTAAAATGAGGGGGGGGTGAGAAAAAAAGGTGCCAGGGATGCTCTGAGCACCTGGATATCAGCATGGAGTGACTGGGTAATGTCTGAGCAGTGCAAAACCTGGATGGATCCAGCAAGGATCCACCCTGGAGGAATCAAGCAGTGAGAAAAGCTGTGCTTTTTTTGGTTTTTGGGGTTTTTTCGGCTTTTTTGGAGTTTTTTTTGGGTTTTTTTTTTGGAGGGGGGGGGGGTTTGTTTGTGTTTTGTTTTCTTTATGTTGGTTTGGGGGGTTGTTTGTTTGTTTGGGTTTTTTTGTTTTTTGTTTGTTTGGGGTTTTTTTTTGGTTTTTGTTTGTTTGGGTTTCTGGTGGTTTTGTTTGTTTGGTTGGTTTTTTGGGTTTTTTTTAGTAAGTGGAACCAGAAATGCTTGGCAAGGAGAGTTTAACAAGCGCTGCCTTCAGAAAATGGAGCGAGGGATGAGGCACGAGGGATAAATGTCCCTTCTGTGTGGGGATCTGGACTTTGCATCAGCTTCATGAGGGACTCAGGGCTTTGCAAGCTGCTGAAACCACGGCCCCAGGCAGGAATTTGTGTTCTGTGGCAGGAAAGGAGAGTTTGTGATGCCCTGATTGGCAGAGAGAAAGGCAGCCAGGGCTTCCTGGTAATGCAATTGCCATCTCAGAGCCCAGAACAACCTGTGGAAAAGCAGCTGCCTGCAGCAGAGTCTGGCCTTTGAGTAAAAGCTGAAGGAAATTGCTCTGGGCCCTCAGGGGAGGCTCTGAACAAACTGATTTAGGATGGGTCAGAGCAGCTCTCAGCCCAAATTGCCCCCTGTAATTTCTTGTCTGCCAAGTGCCAGCCCATCTCTGCTCTCAAATCCCAACATCTTCCCTGCCACCATCTCTTTTCATCCCTTCCCTGAACTCTGAGCCCATCTGCTTTGAATAAAAGCATCTTTCCCTTCTTCCTTGGAACACAGACTGGAAATTATCCTCACAGAGGGAGCAGACCCTTGCACCAAAGTGTTTCTGCACTGCTGGAGCTCCAGCTCTGTCCTTCCAGCCCACCAGGGACCTGCTTCCAGACAGCCAAGTGCTCAGCAGCTGAACTGCACCCCTCGAGCACAACTGCAAGTGAAAAGAAACAAAACAAAACAAAACAAAATAAAATAAAAATAAATCAAAATTAAAAAATAAAATAAAACTGAAATAAATTAAACCAAAATAAAATAAAAGAAAAATAAAATAAACCAAAATAAAATAAAAGAAAAATAAACCAAAAAGACCCAAAATAAAATAAAGCCAAAATAAAACAAATCAAAATAAAATAAAACAAAATAAAATAAACCAAAATAAAATAAAATAAAGTAAAATAAACCAAAACAAAATAAAAATAAAAATAAAATTAAAATTAAGAAAAAGACAAAACATCCTTTCAGCTGGAAACTTTTGCCCCATGGCTGTGTTTTCTCTGTGGCACAATTCCTTCCAGGGAAAATTCATGGAATTAAAAGGGGACTCCATGCAGTAGCCATGAACTGGCCATAATTGTGTTGACTGGCATCCCTTTACCACTGGTTATTCTTGTTTAATTAATCTCATCCAATTTAATGTCATGTAACACTGGCAGAGTCCTTTAGGGCAGGAAATGCAGGAACTCCACTTCTATTTTGGGGTTCTGTGCTCTGCACAGAGTCCCTCAACACCAGGTCGCTGCTTCTCTGCTCTGCCTGGGCTTCCACACCTCTCTGGGAGTCAGGAATTCGCTGCTGATGCCTTCCTGGAGAAAGGCTCTGCAAAGTGCCACCCAAACGTGTGGGCACCACGTTTCTTTCGGGGTAAAACTGATCAGTTTCTGTGCAGTTTTGCTGTGCAGACTGCCCAGCTTGTGTTGCTCCCTGACGTCTCCATGTTGTGTTTTTTGGGTGCTTGCAAAGAGCAGAAAAGGAGAAATTCTCCTTTGCCACAAGTGGCAGGAGCTGTGGGCTTTCCCCCTCCTTTTACCAGGGAGAGTAGGGGCTACTTAATGAAATAATTGCTCCTTTAACAAAGTACCCCTCATTAGCCGAGCCACTGTGGCTGTGCACTCTCTGATCTATGGAATGAAGAGATGTTACCTTAAAATAATCCTAATGATGGGCACAGATGAGCTGCCTGGCCACTTTTATCTATCAGCAGCTGACAAAAAGTCATGCCCTGTGCTGCTGACAGCTATAATAATAATAATAATAATAATAATAATAATAGAGCATCACAACACAGCTTTGAATACCTACCTGGCTGGTTCAGGGTGGAAAATGTTGGTTTTTCCTTGTCTTGGTTTGGAAATGCAGGCATCTGCCAGGGAAAGCTGGAATTTCCCTTGGAATGGAGAATGTAAACCCCTCACCCCCTCCAAATTATAATTTTGCAATTAAGGGCTTTCAGGCAAAGATTTGGGAATAGGAATATCAGTTCTGTACTAGGAATATTAACAATACAAATGTAGTAGAAAAACCACCCAAGCAAACAAACAACAATCCTGGAAAACCCTGACAGAGTCAGAGCTCCAACCTGACACCCTGTTGGTCAGGGTGCTGGGAGCGCCCACAGTGAGTCCTCCTGGAGTGGCAGATGTGGTTCTGCTGGAGCAGAGATGATCCTGAGAGAAAAGGGTCCAGTGATGGTGAGAAGGGCCCAGGGATGGTGAGAAGGGTCCAGGGATGGTGAGAAGGGTCCAGGGATGGTGAGAAGGGTCCAGGGATGGTGAGAAGGGTCTGATCTCCCTCCAGGAATCCAGTGGAACCAGATCCCTGGTGTTCCTGAGTCTCAGTTTTATCCAGGTAGGAATGGTTGGCTCCTCCCACTGGGTGCAGCATCTCCCCATGGGATGATGGAATGTGTCCTGTCCTTGGTGAGCCTTCATGGCCCATCAGCAGCAGATATCCCCTGGAGGGAGGCCGGGTGGTGACAGAGATAACAAACACTGCCCCACCTGGTTTGAACAGCTGGCCCCTTATCAGAAGGCACCGCCCCCCTCCCCCAGAGTTACAAGAGATAAAGGAAAAACATCTCCCAGCTGCTTTTAACAGATGAGATAGAATGCACAGTTTTGGTTCCATAACCTGAGACATTCCTGCAGGCTGAGAACTTTGATCCTGAGGTAATGGAGGGGGTTTTATCTTGGGGTAAGCCAGGATTGCTGTCCTGGCTCAGATAAATGAGAAATCTCCCACTAAACCAGGTCCATGCTGGCCTTGGACACCTCCAGATCTCCAGCCTTGTTCTGATATTTCCCCAGTTCAAGGCAGCCCTCTGTCCTTTATTTAATTCTCCATATTCCAGTCCAACTCTCTGCCTCAGAAGTGATGGAACTGGGGCACGTGGGGAGGTTCAAAGAAGTAGCAGTAATTTCTCTGGGTGATGAAAACACAGAGTTATTGTGTTGGTTGTGAAGGGCAGGAGTCCCTCATGCCCACTGAGCATGAGAGGATGCCGGGATGAGATTTTTGTTCTTGATTATTTCCCTCTCCTTCAAGTGCAGCTGTTCTTTTAGCAGAAGCAAATGGATTTGGGAATATTCAATCATTACTTCTCCCCGAAATTATTTTTCTTCTAAGTGTATCAAATAATAAGTGTTTCAGCAGGGAAAATTTTCATTTTCTCATGCTTCTTTTTTTTTTTTTTTTTTTTTTCAGAAAATGCATTATTCTGTTTAGCTTCCTCTGCTTCTTTCATCGTGTGTGTTACTCCATCTCCTCTCTGAAGCATCCACACATAAAATATTAGAATTATTAACTATATTTTGTATAGGCCAAGGTTGCCAGACAGAGAGAGATTTTAAACTAGATATTAGGAAAAAAAGAAATCTTTACTGTGAGGATGCTGAGGCCCTGGCACAGCTTGCCCAGAGAAGCTGTGGCTGCCCCATCCCTGGAAAATATTCCTCTCCTCATGGCCCTGCCTTGCTCCAAACTCCTTTTCCTTAAGAAAACCTCAATTTCTCTGTGTTCCTGATCCCTTTTATTGTAAAATGGGGATTCAGATTTGCTGGGGAAATCAATTCAAGGGAGATGCTGATGCTGGGCTGTTCTGCCAAGGGGCAGCCACCTCAGGTGTGTGGTTAAAGGTGATTTCAAAGTGCTCAAAGGGGCATTAATTAGGGCCAAGAGCCACATGCTCACTGATGGGAGCCCCCAAAGGCAGTTCCCCCACATCTGGGGTGCTCCACAGAGCAGCTGCTCCTGCCAGATATGCTCCTCACCCAGCTGGCCGTGCTCTGCCTTCCCTCTGGCTCTGCTCTTGCAGCTCCTGGCTGATTCTCACCCCGCAGGGTTTCCCCCCTTTCCCTGTGCAGGGTGTCAGTGGGGACTGACGGCTGCAGAGCAGGACCCACCTGGGAACCTGACACACACAGCAGCCCTGCCTGGGACTGAGATCCCTTTTTTATCCCCCCTACTAAAACTAGAAATCATAAATATTGCTGTCTGCTCACCTCTGCAAGGCCAGCTGGGAATTTGCCCAGCCAGGTTCTTGCCACCTGAGGCCTGGGTGGAGGGAGGTTCTGAGGTTGCTGCTCAGTTCCCACTCCTCATGGAACCAAACAGAGGAAAATAAAATAAGATAAACCAAAATAAAATAAACCAAAACAAAATAAACCAACCCAAAACAAAATTAAAATAAAATTAAAATAAATTAAAATATAATTAAAAAAAAAAAAAAAGACAAAACATCCTTTCAGCTGGAAACTTTTGCCCCATGGCTGTGTTTTCTCTGTGGCATAATTCCTTCCAGGGAAAATTCATGGAATTAAAAGGGGATTCCAACTGGCCATAATTACGTTGACTGGCATCCCTTGACTGGCAAACAGAACCGTGACAAATCTCCTTGCTGATCACTAAAATCTGGTAATGGCTTGGGACAAGGACTTGGACACCCTCAGTGACAAACCATGGCCCAAACAGAGCCAAAATGGACTGAGCAGAGCAAAACACAGAACAGAACTCAGCACGTGCTGCCGGGGAGAGGGGAGAGAGGCAGCTCTGACCCTGCAGAGTCAGCCTGGAGGGCTGGCACTGCTGTCCCAGCTCCACACGGGTCCTGAGACACCTGTGACACTGGTGGCACCAGCCAGCTGTGTGTCACACCAGCCAGCTGTGTGTCACACCAACCAGCTGTGTGTCACACCAGCCAGCTGTGTGTCACACCAGGCAGCTGTCACACCAGCCTGCTGTGTGTCCCACCAACCAGCTGAGTGTCACACCAGCCCAGCTGTGTGTCACACCAGGAGCTGAGTGTCACACTAGCCAGCTGAGTGTCACACCAGCCAGCTGAGTGTCACACCAGGCAGCTGTGTGTCACACCAACCAGCTGAGTGTCACACCAGCTGTGTGTCACACCAGGAGCTGAGTGTCACACCAGAAGCTGAGTGTCACACCAGGCAGCTGAGTGTCACACCAGCCAGCTGTGTGTCACACCAACCAGCTGAGTGTCACACCAACCAGCTGAGTGTCACACCAGGAGCTGAGTGTCACACCACCCAGAGGAGTGTCACACCAACCAGCTGAGTGTCACACCAACCAGCTGAGTGTCACACCAGGAGCTGAGTGTCACACCAGCCAGCTGTGTGTCACACCAGCCCAGCTGAGTGTCACACCAGGCAGAGCTGCCTGCTGGATTTTAATTAGGCTGAGACTAAATGACACAGAGCCCGTCCTTTCCAGCGTGGCTCGGGGAGAATGAAAAGAGGAGCACTTTCAATTGAAGGTTTAGTTAGATAATGCCTGCTGGTGCCAGTAGATTACAGAGTGGATATTAAATCCCCCAGGATTTGCAGTGGCAAAGTACTCACAGAATGCATAAGCAGGAAGGAGAGCAGGGCTGTGGAGCTGCCGTCCCCTGGAGGACCCGAGCAGGAGGAGAAATGGGAAGTAAATCCTCCCTTTGTAGGAAGCTCCAGGAAAAGAGCATACACAGGCAGGCCGTGGCCTTTAAAGGTTCCCCTGTTAAGGAGATTTCCTGCTCCTGACAGGGCCAAGTGGCAGGGAGAAGGTGATGGGGTTTGTCAGACCCCATCAGGGAGCAGGGAGAGGCAGGGCTGGGTCTGGAGTGCCAGAGCTCCTGCTGGGGATTTGGGGCCAAGGACCCCACAAAAACACCTGCTGGGGTGTCCCTGCAAACCCAGACAGCTGTGCTGTGGTGCCTGAGTTGCAGAGACCCTACAGCCAGCTCCAGCTCTGAGATGTTGAATCAAACCCCCCTCAGCTGATGCTGAGCTGATGCAGGGGGTGATGAGCAGCTCCTGAGGGCAGCAAAGCAAACCCAAGCAAGCCTTGGGATGTGTGGGCCCGTTTAGCCCAGCTCCAGCAGGACTTGGGGGCATCCAGGACTTGTCAAGCTCTTCCCGGAGCTCATCAAAGCCAGACTGAACCAGGTTTGAGGTGCCAGCCACGGGAGGATTGACTGAGATCGGGTTCCATCAGGGTAAACAGACACTTGGAGGCCGAGTTTGACAGAATTTGTTGTAAATCCTCCCTAAAACACATCCCAGAGCTCGGGGTTCAGGATCAGCAGTGCCAGGGAAGCTGCTCCTGTTGCTCCATCTGTGTGCTGATGCTGCCTGACTTCTCAGGGAGAAAATGCTGAAATCTCACATCCACAACAATGCTAAAACTCTTATTTACAAAACACTGAGGACACAGTAACAACAAACAGAAAGGACAAAATGTTCCTCCTTCATTGCTCTCATATATAAGAAGCTTTCCTGCTCCTGGTCTGGACACGTGGCTGATGGCAGAGTGGAAGATTATGAGTTTAAAAGCACTAAAATGTGCAAAATAATTACCACAACTATCCGTGCATTAATGGCTTAAGTGCTGGGCTGTGTTTTTTCCAGGTTAAGGGAAATATTAACCTGTAAGGAGCTCTGTCCAGGTCTGGAGCCTGAAGAGCTCAAAGCCCAAAGATCCGAGTGCTGGCAATGAAAATTCAGGATCCATCACAGCCTTTGATTGAACAACCCAACAGTTTCATTAAGACCTCGTCCCTGCGTTTTATGTTTGCTAATTAGCAAATTCAAACACTTTATCTCCGTGTTATCTTTGTGCAAGAGAGTGGCAAATTTCTGTCATTATAAAAGATTGCGAGAATTTAAAGGTTCACAAGCAATTAGGTTTTGTAATTCTTGTTTATGCCTCTGAAGGATTGCTCACTTTCAAAACGTTACAGTTAATATGTACAAAGATAAAACAGTGCCCTGCGTTGCTCTGGCGACTGAAGTCAAGTGGTTGAGTGAGCTGAAGGGATTGTGAGAGAAAAACGTTTTGGAAGTGGCTGCCTTGATCCTCAGCTGGGTATTTCAGGGAATTTACACCCGAGCGGAGCAGAGCCTCTGTGCCCGGGTGAGCGACATTTCCCTTGGCACCGTCCCGGTGAGGAAGCCTGGGCTGATGGACGCGGGCGGAGGATGGAGCACGGGCTCGCTGTGACGGGGTCACCGCCGGGTTTTCCTGGTTTGGAGGGGGGAAAGGGATGGATGCGCTGCCAGCGGCCGGGATTCCTGGTGCGGGCTGCGGGGGGGATGCAGCGCGGCGGAGCGCTGACACCTGCCGGCAGCAGCCACCGGGGAGCGGCCCCGGGAGCTGCCACCTGCCCCCGGGACTGTCCCTGGGATTGTCCGGGGACCCACCACATCCTCCAGGGATTGTCCCTGGGATTGTTCCTGGGATTATCCGGGGACCCACCACATCCTCCAGGGATTGTCCCTGGGATTGTCCGAGGACCCACCACATCCCCCCGGGATTGTCCTGGGATTGTCTGGGGACCCAACACATCCTCCAGGGATTGTCTGTGGGATTGTCTGGGGACCCACCACATCCTCCAGGGATTGTCCCTGGGATTGTCCGAGGACCCACCACATCCTCCAGGGATTGTCCCTGGGACTGTGCCTGGATTGTCTGGGGACCCAACACATCCCCCCGGGATTGTCCTGGGATTGTCTGGGGACCCAACACATCCTCCAGGGATTGTCCGTGGGATTGTCTGGAGACGCACCACCTCCCCCTGGGATTGTCCCTGGGATTGTCCCTGGGATTGTCCCTGGGATTGTCCAGGGATCCACCACCTCCCCCCGGGATTGTCCCTGGGATTGTCCGGGGACCCACCACATCCCCCCGGGATTGTCCCTGGGATTGTCCAGGGACCCACCACCACCTCCCAAGATTGTCCCTGGGACTGGTCCTGAGCCGCCCTCTGCCCCGGGATCCACCCTGGGATCAGCCCTGAGCCACCTCCTGCCCCCGGGGTCCATCCTGGGACTGGCCATGGAGCCACCTCCTCCCCTGGACTGGACCCAGGAGTGACCCCGGAGCTGCCACCTGCCCCTGGGATCCACCCTGTAATTGTCCACGGAGCCACCTGCTGCCCCAAGAACAGCCTCAGAGCCACCTCCTGTCCCCAGGATCCACTCTGGAATAGTCCATGAAGCCACCTCCTGCCCCAAGACCAATCCTGGAGCCACCTCCTGCCCCAAGAACAGCGTCAAAGTCACCTTCTCTCCCCAGGATGCAGCCTGGAATTGTCCACAGAGCCACCTCCTGCCCCGAGTGACCTGAGCTGGCAGGTGGCATCCCTGTCCCCTGCAGGCTTTGCCATGGGATGAGCTGTAAGGTCCATTCCAACCCAAACCCTGCTGTGATTCCGTGATCCAGGCCCACCAAGGAGCTGTCACAGCTGCTGGCTTTGCTCCAAGTCACCCTGTGGGTGTCACTGAGAGCCCCTCTGGGTGTCCAAGTGTCCCCAGCACCCCCACAGCTGCTGCCTGGGCCAGGGAAATCCCACCACCCCCATTCCTCAGGGAATCACGGAATAATTTGGCTGAGAAGGGACCAAAAAAAGCTCCTTTAATCCAACCCCCCTGCATTAAAAACGTTCATCACTCCATTCCAGCCCTGCTCCCTGCTCAGGCCAGGAGCTCCATCCTCATTTCCTGGGGTCACTGAGCCCAGAGGCTCAGGGAAGGCTCGAAATTCCCTCTTCTCCTGCTCCAGTGGTGGAACTGAGACGTTCTGCAGCAGTGCCAGGACAGGAAGGAGATTTCTCTTTGATTGCTTTTTAATCACAGTAATAACAGTAATGGAGGAGTTGATGGGAAAGAGCTGAGCTCTCTCCTCTGCCAACTCCCTTGTGGGGTAAACAAGGAGGATTTACTGGCACCTCCAGTGAATTGGTGGGATCCTGGCTCTTCAGGATGAGTGGTGGTGGTGTCTGGGGAGAGCTGGCTGGTATTTAGTGCCTGGGAGTAGAAATATGCCAGGAATCTCAGGAAATCTTCCCGTGAATAACCCTTGTCCACACAGAGGGCTGCACAATTGCTCCCTAAAGCAGCAATCAGTGCTACATCTTCTTGGGTTTGGCCTTGAATCTGCATCTTTAGCAGCCCACAGGGGTTTCATCTCTCCCTCAGGGGAAGGAGAAGCTGTGATGGACACAAAACCTTTGGGCTGAGCAGAACCAGAGGTCCCCAGAAGGGCTCAAAGTGGGTGGAGGGTCCCAGTGGTGCCCAGGAACCAACCTGCCGGGGAGATCCAGGTCCAAGCTGGGGCAGAATAATCTGATTTTGGCCAGTGAATACAGCAGCAAGCATTTCCCTCCAGAGGAACTGCTGAGGTTTAACTGGCACAGGCTGAGGGGCTTTCCAGAAATGCCCTTGCAGGGAAGGAATGTTGTGGCACCAGTGCTTGGGAACTGACCTAACTGGGTGTTTCAGGGTGTCCCACCAGAAATGCATCCATCAGCTTTGACCCTCAGGGAGGTGGGGATTTCCTTCACTAGCCAAAAAGCAGTGGAAGAGCTGGCACAAATGGGTTCCCCAAGCCTGCTGCTCACATCGGGGATAATCTGGAGACACTCAGCCTCACTGAGAGCACAGAAACACCAAAGACAGAGCTCAGCCCGTTGTTTTTGTGTGGTCAGACATGGAGCTTTCTCCTTTATTTCTGCAGAGTGGTGCACACCTGAGGGGCCTCGTTTACATCACCAGCACAGCCGTGTCCTGCCTGAGGAGGAGGAGGAATCCCTCTGGCTTTGCTGACCAAGGCACGATCCAAAACAGTTCCTGCACACCTCAGAGCCTCGCTGGAACCCCCCACCCCGGGGTGCAGAGGTGCCACAGGGCTGGGATCAGCCCCACCCCGGGGTGCAGAGGTGCCACAGGGCTGGGATCAGCCCCACCCCGGGGTGCAGAGGGGCCACAGGGCTGGGATCAGCCCCACCCCGGGGTGCAGAGGGGCCACAGGGCTGGGATCAGCCCCACCCCGGGGTGCAGAGGGGCCACAGGGCTGGGATCTGCCCCAACCCGGGGGGGAAAGGGGCTGGGGTACCTCCAGGGGTCCTCCAGGGCTGAGGCCAAGAGGGAGCAGCTCCATTCCCTGGGGGAATTGGGGTGTGCAAGGGCTGGGGAGGCCCTTGGGGAGGGGAAGGGGGGCAAAGGGAGGGCAGGGGAAGGGACAGGGGTGTCCTCAGGCAGGCTCCAGCTGGCACCTCACAGCCTTGCTCAGGGTGGGAGGGACAGGGGGATTTTAACAGCCAGGCTGAGGAGGAGGAGGAGGAGGAAGAGGAGGAGGAGGAGGATCAGGAAGGGTCATGCCCATGTTTTGGAGCATAAAAAGGAGGTGGTGGAAGGTTTTACTGGACCTGCTCGAGGGCAAAACAGTGAGACCTGGGGGGGGGCTGGTTATATCCTCTCACACACATCCTCAAAACCCTCAGTGCTTTTCCCAGCAATTCCATCCCTTTTTTCACATCCCTTTTGTCACATCCTGCCCTACCACGCCAGCCCCTTCCCCCTCTGGTCATTACAGGGAAAAAAAAAAATAAAAATCATCATAAAGTGACATTTCAAGTGCTCTGGAGTGACCAACATTCAGCCCCAGGAGTTTTGGGTGAGGTGTTGGGTTAAAAAGCCATGAGTATCTTGGTGAAGGGATGAGCCAGGAAGGAATTTTCAGGTGGGACCTCCCTCAGCAAGATGCTGCAAGCAGGAAAAAAGTGGGGGGAAGCCATTCCAAAACTGCTTGAATAGAGCAAACTGTGAAAAGGAGCTGTTAGGTCTTGGCTTTCATCATTTCAGGGCTCTTATTCCCATTTCTCCCCCTGCACAGCATGGGCTGAACCCCTCAGCTTATCCAGGGAGAGGGAAAATCACCTCAGGGAGATCATGGAATGGTTCTCCAGCCCTGGATGTGATTCATCTGTCCAGGGCACAAATACAAAAATATTATCCTGAGCAAAAAGCTGTGGCAGTAATTCTCATTGCCCACTGCAGGGAAAAAAATAAAATATAAAATACCTGAAGTACAGTATATAAATCAATTTTGGTTTAGGGGAATTAAGAAAAAAAAAAAAACAACAACAAAACACCACAAACCAGAAAAGCACCCAGCACCTATGGCATCTAATCAATCTTGCATTACTAGGATGGATTTGCTTTTTATTTCTTAATTTGAAAAGGTGGCTGGAGGGGCACTTTAATGGGCTGGGAAGCCTCCCTGCCCTCCTCCAGCAGCTCTGGAAAAATCCTGCTGGGGCTTTTTTGGCAGCTGAGGAGCAGGGCTGAGCTGATGGAAGACCCTGGGGACACCTGATGCCACCAGGAGATCTGATGTCCCCAGGGTGGGGGGCACAGGGAGAGCTGGGTGTCCCCAGGGTGGGGGCACAGGGAGAGCTGGGTGTCCCCAGAGTGGGGGCACAGGAAGAGCTGGGTGTCCCCAGGGTGGGGGCACAGGAAGAGCTGGGTGTCCCCAGAGTGGGGGGCACAGGAAGAGCTGGGTGTCCCCAGGGCACAGGAAGAGCTGGGTGTCCCCAGGGTTGGGGCACAAGAAGAGCTGGGTGTCCCCAGGGTGGGGGCACAGGAAGAGCTGGGTGTCCCCAGGATGGAGGACACAGGAAGAGCTGGGTGTCCCTAGGATGGAGGACACAGGAAGAGCTGGGTGTCCCCTGAGTGGGGGCACAAGAAGAGCTGGGTGTCCCCAGGGTGGGGGCACAAGAAGAGCTGGGTGTCCCCAGGGTGGGGGCACAAGAAGAGCTGGGTGTCCCCAGGGTGGAGAGGCACAGGAAAAGCTCCAGCCTGGCACCTCTCCGTGCTGGGAAGAGCTTTGGGAACACCCAGCTCGGGGCCTCCACCAGGACTGAAGAGCTCTGGGGACAAGGGGACAGCTGCCTAGCAGGGGGTGCCACCCAAGCATCCACAATTCCCAGGAGGGGACAGCGAGGGGACAGGGAGGGTGTTAAGGCCTGCAGAGCTCCCAAGGCCAGCAGAGGGTGATCTGGGGAGAAGTCCCAAATCAGGTTTGCTCAGGGGAAGGCCATTCCCTGCTGGCCCTGGCAGGGGTTAGAGCAGCAGGGTTAGTAGGGTAGCAGGGAGATCCATGGAGATCCGCAGCTGTCCTCGCTGCCAGCTCTGCCCACATCCTCAGCAGCTCAGGGGGCCTCGTTGGAGGTGGCTCCGTTGCCTTTGTTGACGTAGAAGGGTCGGTAGTGTGACTGCAAGGGAGAGTTTGGGGCACGTCAGTGTCACCCCCCTGCTGCTGCTGACCTCCCACACCTCACCCCTCCACCCACAGGAAAACCCATCACCCCCATTCCTTAGGGAATCATGGAGTAATTGGGGTGGGAAGGGACCCAAAAAATCTCCTTTAATCCAACTCCCCTGCATTAAAAACGTTCATCACTCCATTCCAGCCCTGCTCCCTGCTCAGGCCAGGAGCTCCATCCTCATTTCCTGGTGTCACTGAGCCCAGGGGCTCAGGGGGCTCCTGCCTCAACACCTCCAGCTTTTCCTCCTGGCCACCAGCAGCGCTGCCTCCTTCCCCTCCTGGAGGTGCTGGAGACATCAAATGCAAATAACTTGTCTTTTTTTTCCTTTTTTTTTTTTTTTTTTTTTTTTGCTTTACTCGCGTGCTTTGCATGGCCCTCACTGCCTGGTATAAAACCTCAGACTGTGACTCACAGCTTGATGAGAGGGGTTTTTCTTTTTTTAGGGAGAAGGGGAATGTCACCTTTATTTTTATGCCTCTCTCAGCGTGTTTTAATTGCTTACTGAGCTGACAGCTCAGGGGAGCTGTCACACTCACGGTTATGCAAGTTTGGGGTTTGTTTGTGCTCTCTGGCTGGCAAACCCCAAACTCCTGTGCAGGGGAGTTCTCACACAGCGGGGTTGGTTGGGGCTGCAGCACCCCGTGTTTGTGTCAACAGAAACAGAAGTGCAGAGATGGGGCAGAACCGACAGGAATTGGCATTTTCTGCCTCTCCAGCTCGGTTTGCTGCAGCCCCTGAGTGAAACCCATCCCATCGGGACCTGCCCCTGGAATTCCACCCTGAGCTGCCCCATTTCAAGCAGCAGCAGTGGCAGAGCTGTGTTGTGCACCCTCGTGCTGCAGGAATTTATCCCATTTATTGCCTGGGATCACTGCCTGCACAATCTCCAGCCTGGCTGGGAATAATCCTGGAATTCAGGGGGAAATTGGGGTTTTAATGTCCAGTCTGCCTTAGGTTTGTTCTCACGTGCAGAAGGTGGGAGAGACCCCACAGGCCCCTCTTAGTGCAGCCCTATTTAATATCAGGAACATATAATTCATTAGCATCAGGTTGCAGAGCAACCCCAGCCCATCTCCCTGCTCAGTGCTCAGCACCTCCTGCTCAATGTTCCCTTTTGTGGAGATTCTTTTCATTTTATGGCTTTAATTTCCAACAGAATTAAGACATGAAAGAGGGGGGGGCTTCATTTAAAACAGCTCCCTGGGCGTGAAAAAGACCCTCCTCCTTAAACAGCACGGTCCTTCGTGAAAATTCATATTTACAGACCTTTTAGAGTGTATATTACTTAAACACACATTTAAGGCTCTTTTAAAAGCCAGATTATTGGCCCAATAGACCATAAAAGCTCCTGCAGAGATACTCCTGCAGCCTGGAGTACGTATTTCTATTTTGGTGCTTTTAAATGCTTGTATTTATCAGCTCAATTGTTGTGCTCAGGGCCATGTGGTGAATGTTGGCTGTAAAAAGGAAATGGTCATTACAGATGTGAGGACACAGGGAAGGGGTGGTGGGAGAAGTTCCCCAGATTTTCTCTGTGGGGATTAAGGGAAAATCACTGGGAACACAATGGATGTGGGTGATGATGTTTGAGAGGGTCAAACCCAAGGCAGAGGGGGTGGCAGAATTTTGCTGCTTTGCTGCAGCACCTCCAAAGGCTCGAGGCTGGATTTCCTGCAAGGATCTGCCAAGGGACATCCCTTCCACAGGAATTCACCTCCTGGGGAGCCTCGAAAACGGAGCAGATGCAGCTGCAGTCCTCAGGCAGCCACTTTCTACCTGTTGTGTGCTTCCCTCAGTGTGGGAGTGCTCCCAGTTCCTGACCCTCTGCTCCTCACAGGCCTCATTTCCACAGAAATCAGGGAGTGCTCCCAGTTCCTGACCCTCTGCTCCTCACAGGCCTCATTTCCACAGAAATCAGGGAGTGCTCCCAGTTCCTGACCCTCTGCTCCTCGCAGGCCTCATTTCCACAGAAATCATCTGTGATTCCACAGCCAATCATCTCTCACAAATGTGCAATCAGAAATTACAAAAAAATATTTAAAAAAATGTTTCATTTGTGGTGGCAAGAAGCTGGACACTCCTAATTCAGCCCATGCCAGGCCTCAGTGCAGCAGGGTGTGACTCAAACCAGGTTACCCTGGTGCTCCTGGGGCAGTGCATGCCCTGGCTGTGTGTTTGGGACTGTGCAAGCCCTAAAACATCACTGCTGCCATGATCAGTGTGAAATGAGCGGCTGGGAGGTGCTGTGGGGATTTCTGCTCACAGCCTGGCCCCTCATCTCTGCTCCTGCATTTGCCCTGCAAGTTCAGGATCAGCAATGAGCTCGTCTCTGGTGTCACCTGCACCTGGGAGGTGTCACGGAGTGACACGGAGGGGGTGACACCCCTGCAGGCAGGAAAAGCCTGACCAGGAGCATTTTACAGGGGTTTTTTTTAATGTTTTTTATGGTTCCTATCTTCTGCATCCAATTTTAGACCGAAACCTTTCTGAAACATCATTTTTGCAGCGTTGATTAGAGCTGTGAAAGTTGGGTGGGGAGGGTTTAATCTGCATCCTGAATAGGAGCAGCAGGGTTGGAGCTTTTGTTTCCACACTTCCAAAGGACCCTTCCTTATTCCTGAAGCCCCCCATTGGAACAGCCTGAAGCTCTCCCAAGGAAAAAAAAAAGTCGTTTTTCTTACCAATACAGACTGCTTGTGTTATCTTACCAGTAATGACTGCTTGTCATTTTTTTCTTACCAATACAGACTCTCCCAAGAAAAAAAAAATGTCATTTTTTCTTACCAATACAGACTCTCCCAAGAAAAAAAAAAAAGTCATTTTTTTCTTACCAATATAGGACTCTCCCAAGAAAAAAAAAAAGTGATTTTTCTTACTAATACAGACTCTCCCAAGAAAAAAAGAATCTCATTTTTTTTTCTTGCCAATGCAGACTCTCCAAGAAAAAAAAAAGTTATTTTTTCTTACCAATACAGACTCTCCCAAGAAAAAAAAATAATTGTCACTTTTTCTTACCAATACAGACTGCTTGGAGGAGGATTTCCACGTCTGTGGCGTCACCTTTGCAGACTGGTGCCTCACTATGGAAGGGTAGGCTGTGACAACACAAAACACAGCCAGTCACACATCAGCCCCTGCCACTGCCACCCCCCCCGTGGTGTCCCCCAGCAGGACTGGAAGTGCCACCTCATTAGTATTGCATTGCTCAACATGGAAATGCAGCCGTCCTCGGGGTGGGACAGGACAGACAGATGCCTCTTCCACCACCCAATCAGGCAGGAAAAGGCAGGAGAGAAGGGCTGGCTAATTAAAACGTCTGAGGAATGCGGAGAGGTGGAATGCAATCAGAGCAATTAAATGCAGGCCGAGTCCCAAAGTCAGCATTCTGCCTCTTGCAGAGAGCACTACAGGCTGTTTAATTAGTGCAAAGAGCTGAGCCCGGCCTTCCTGCAGCTCCCCTGGCAGCTGGCTGAGCCCTGAGCCCCTGCCAGCACCCCAGCCCTGCAGCGGCACAGCCAAAGCCAGGGCATCACCACACCATGGCCCTGCCCCACCACCCCCAGCTCATCAGACTCCGCTGGGCAGGTTCTGGGGCTCTTGGGTTCCACCTCTGGTGGGCAGTGACAGGAGGGGGGTGAGATGGTGAATGGGGGTTTGGTTCTGCTGAAGGAGGACAGGCAGCTCCTGCATATATTTTTATTTTTTTTTTTTTAAAGGTTGCGCTGTTTGTGTCATTTTCCAGTGATGAAACTAGAGGGGGGAATGGTGTCTTCCTCGAAAACCATCTAGAATTTATCCCTACCCCATGACAAACAGAATTTAAAATCCTCCACCTGTTCCCTGGACAAAAGTTTAATATTTCTGAACGCTCCTTGTTGCCCTGCTTCAGCAGAGTCACTCCTGTGCAGGTGCAGTCAGGCCAAGCTGTAGGGCTGCTCCGGGGAGCCAGAGCAGGGTTAGAGGGTTTGTCAGCTCAGAGGGGGCAGCAGGAAGGGGAACTCTCAGTTCCTAGTACCGGTCTTAGTGAAGAGGCTCCCATCAGACTGTTTGCTGAAGTCACCGGGCGGATTCTGTCCCACCGAGGAGAACTGAAAAGGCAGCTTAGTGCCATTGCCTACTGGAAGACAGAAGAGGTTGTGTTATTCCAGGGGGCTGCAGGGGGGCATCTCCATTCACACCTGTGGCACTGCCTGCCCCTGCCTCGGGGGGTGTTGTGTTCCTCTGGGGAATGGTTTTCCCCCCAGAGCCCCCTGAAGCCTCTGGCCATTTAGTCTGACCCTTTCTCCCTATCCTGACCCTGTTGGCTCAGGGCCAGTTATCCATCCTGGGCCAGAGACCAGATAAACCCAGGCTTTTTCCTTGTTTGTGCTCTTCCCTGGAACTCTTGGAGAATAAAGCCTTGGACTGATCCTGGGGGGTGAGAGCCTCATTTGGAATCTTTTACCCTGTTTCCCTGAGATATTCCTCCAAAGCTCCTAAAGGAACTGAGCCAGCCACAGGAGCCCAGGGTGGGTGGGAGAGTATCTCAGGGGCACAGGGGCAGGGCCAGCCCTGTCCCTTTCCTCGGGGGCAGAGGAGGCAGATGAGAGCAGGCAGCCGTGTGTGGGTGTGAGGTGATGCTCCAGGCAGGGAAGAGCCTCTCTCCTGAGAGCCCCAGAGCGCAGGTGTGGCCAGAGAGCAGCAGCTCCCTGCACCTCCGGAGGCAGGAGGGATGACTCCAGCACTGCCCTTGCCTCACAGGCTTCATTCAAACTCCATTAAAGCTTCAGCCTCCTGGGCTCCTCAGGGTCAGGCGGCGGCTGCCAGAAGGAATCTGAGAGCGGGGAGATGAGAGGGACACGGCCCTGCCTGTGGCCGGGCAAGCAGGAGGGGCTGAGGAGTGGCCGTGAGTCACCACAGCTCCCCAGGCAGGGTGGCCCTGGCTGCTTCCAGCCCCGAGGGAAAGGCTGGACCTGGTAGGAACGAAGCGAAGGAGGGAAATGTTGGGAAAGGAAGAAGGGGATCTGGGGAGAAAAGGCATGAACGTGGGCCAGGCTGTGTCTTTGAGAACTCCTTAACAACAGGTGTGATGGGAAGAAGCCCCTTGTGCTTCTGAGGCCGGCTGAGAGCATTTGGAGCCTCCTCCTGGTTCTGCCACAACCTCCACAGAGTGTTCTGAAAGCCCAGGACCTTTGCAAACTGCCTCCTGTGTGTTCCACCTCCTTTCTCTGTGAAGGAGGAGACCCAGGGATGCCTTTCCCTCCTCTGGGCAGGGCGCTGTGTGCAGACAGTGCTGCCAGCCCAGCAGGGGCTGGCTCTGGGATTTCCAGGTGCCAGGGCAGCCGAGAGGGGCAGCAGGAAGGGGGGGTTAGTCAGGCAGGAAGCTGTGGCACGGGGGGTTAGATCCTCTCAAAGTGCAGGCAGGAATTACCCGTACCAAGTGTTTCCTCAGTCGCTTGGAAGGAGGAAAATTCCCATGACCGTGGGCTGAAATTGGCTGTAAAACAAGAGCATCCAGTTCAGCAGTCGGCTCCTGACGAGCTGCCTCAGAGGCCTGTGCCTGGCATTGCTCATGGAAAAGGTCCCCACCGAGCTGGGAGCAGCCCCAAAACAGAAATCTGGGCCCAGGCAGCAGAGGAGAAGCTGGGGTTCATCCCTGGCTGTTGGGGAATGGGGAAGAGGCTTCTCCTGCAGTGAGCAGAGCTCTCAGTGCCACAGAGCTGCCAGCTCAGGTTTGGGCACTCAGCAGCAGAGCTCTGCAGGCAGGGGTTGGGTTCAGAGCTCCAAGAGCACCAGGACAGGGACATTTCCCAGCCCTGTGCCAGGGGTGTGCCCCAGGACACAGACTGGTGCTGCTGCAGCCCTTTTGGGAGGCACCGGGCTCCCAGTCAAGCCAAAAGAAGATGGATTCTTGGAGATGCTCTGCTGCCATCCTGTGGGCTGCTTCTCTGTTTAAGATGTGTTTCTGTTTACACAATTCTCCCTCTGTGTGCCTGAGCCCCTTCTACTCTTCATTCAAAGGCTTTCAAGATGATTTTTCCAGCCTCCTCCTGGCTTTGGCCAAACTGTTTGACACATCAGGAGAAGCAAGCTCAGTGGGGGAGGACAGAAAGGAGCGTGGAGCAGTTGGGCAGATTGTTCCTCTGTCTCTGAGGCAGTGTTTGAAATATTTTGTGCCCCTCTGCCTCATCCTGTCACCCCTGCAAGCAAATATTGGATTACAGAAAGGTTTGGGTTGGAAGGGACCTTAAAAATCATCTCATTCCAGCCTCTGCCATGGGCAGGGACACCTTCTACTGTCCCAGGGTGCTCCAAGCCCTGTCCAGCCTGGCCTTGGGCAGTGCCAGGGATCCAGGGGCAGCCACAGCTGCTCTGTGCCAGGGCCTGCCCACCCTCACAGGAAGAATTTCATCCAAATATCCCCTCTAAACCTCCTCTCTTTCAGTCTGAAGCCATTTATTACGAAACTCAAGAGCAGTGGAAGTCTCCTTGCATTTAAGCAGGGCTTAAAGCCAGTAGGTTCAGCTGGAATCCAAGCAGTTCCCCAGTTTGGGGCTGCTGTCATTAGCACAGAGCATTCCTCAGTCCAGCAAACAGAGTTTCCACTGTGGCCTGGGGCAGGATCTGCAGTGACAATCCAGCCTGGCCAGGAACAGGGCGTGTAGCAAAGCTGCCACCAGCTATTGAAGGATTACACAATGCAAAGGGTGGTCCTGGGGTTTTTTTGGGTTTTTTTTTCCTCCCGTTTTTGGGATTCTTTAACAAAGATGCAATCAGCTGCACTGCTGGAACTTTGCTGCCACAGTGGCAGGGCACAGAGAGCTCAGTGATGATGGGGGTGGTGCATTATTCATCGGGTAACCCTTGGCCAGCCAGCCTGCAAGCCAAGTGAGTCTCCTGCTTTGCCTACTGATTCATCCTGCTCCCCAAATCCCTCCCCAGCATGGTTCCAGCAGCTGGAACCTTCCTGTCACCCCTGAACCCTGTCTGTTCAACCCCAGGCTCTGTGTGCAACCATGGGCTGGCTGGTTTTGGCCACAGTCACCTGGCTGATAGAAAACAGGGATGGGTGGCTGGGAAGGCAGCAGTGTCTGTGTTTGCAGGAGAACACGGCTGTGGGGGTGGGATAAAGCATCCCCCAGAGTCTGGAGAGGCAGCAGCCCAGGGCAGGGAGAGGGGAGGTGTGCAGCCCTCACTCTGCCCTGCACACCAACCACCACGGGGATCTGCAGTGCCTGGAGAGCCCTCCTGGTTCCTCAGGGAGGTGGAATGCTGGATCCCAGCTGGAGCCTCCTCTCCCGGGGGTCAGCAGCTCCAGAGAGCAGCAGAGGGAAGCTCAGGCACCCATGACCGTGCTGTGCCACTGCCAAAATGGCTTTTTCCTTCTTTTTCCCCTTCCTTTTTGCCAGGCTGGGCAGTATCCCTGTCCCAGACAGACATTGTCCAGTGCTCCTCCCTGCCACACTCCTTAAATGTCTTTGGGGCTGTTTCCAGCTGAAAGCTCCACGCTTTGGGTAGAGATAAGCTCAGCTTGTGCAATGTTAGAATTGATTTTCAAACTTCCCTCAGGGCTGGGAAGTTTTGGGAGCAGGGCTGAGTCTGTGGTCTCAGCAGAATTTCCCTGGCAGCCCAGGGCCTGGAAACCCTGAGGCAGCTGAGCAGGAGAGCAGAAAACAAACCCAGCTCTAAAAAAAACCACACACCCCTCTGCCCCTGAACTTGGGAAGAGCCCTGCTCAAATCCTGCTGGCACTGAAATGGGAATGCTCCAAACAACACCCTCAGGGCTGCCAGGCGTGGGCTGAGGGCAGAGGAGAAGGGCAGAACCCAGACACAGGGCTCAGTGTTGGGGTCTGGGTTATCCTCAGGGGACCCAGCACAGGGCAGGAATGTGCCCTCAGGGAGTGTCCCTGTCCCTGCCCACCCTCTGTCTGCACAACAGCAGCTGGAAATACCCAGCAAACCCGGGCAGGGCTGAAATTTGGGCACTTGTTTCGTGCCAGCCTTCCTGTTCTTTTGTTCCTCGCCTTGCCTGGGCTTTCAGCTCTCTCAGCTCCTTGCTCTGGATGCCAGTTTAGGCATGCCAACTGTGATTTTAGAGCTGGAAACGGTCGGTTCACCCCAAAAAATTCATCCTGCAGTGGCCACACAACAAGTGGGACACAAGGAAATCACCAGGGCTCCTGTCAGAGCTCAGGGAGGAACTCCAGACTCCTGCCTATTTGCTTTTTTAGGACACAGTCCTCACTTCTTCTGTCCTTTCCCTGCAAGGAAAAATTATGTTTGGTGGTGAAAGTAAAATCTTAATGCTTAGTGCAGCTCTCAGAGCACAGAGAGATAAGATTTGGGTGGAGAAAAACACGGATTTTGGAGAAAAACACGGATTTTGGAGAAAAACATGGATTTTATCCCGGGAACCCATGTTCAAACTCCCCTGTATCCACTCTTGGGTGGAGCTCAGTCACTCCAGCTCTTCCCATGAAACTGAGAACCTTTTCTGCCTGGTTTGAGGCAAACCCTTGTCAGAGCTCTGTAAGCTGGAGAGAAAAGGTGCGGAGGGATGGACCTGAAACGCGAGGGAGAGCAAATTTTTGGGACACATCCTCAGTGAAGTTCCTTTCCTGAGCTGGAAGGGAGCCTGCCCACCTCTGGGACACCGTACCTTTGGGAGACAGGAACATGGAGAATCTCTTCAGGTTGTCAGGCTGGTTCCACTCGTAGTTGTTCATCATGAACCGGTGGTCCCCTGGAGAGGCAGAGCAGGGCATGAGCTCGGGGTGCACTCTGGTGGTCTTTGATCCCCCTGTGGGATCCTTGCCTGGGAGCTCCAGCAGTTCTGGAGCTGCCCAGAGCCTAAAATAAAAGGTTCCCCCAAAAGGCAGAGCCCAGCTGAAGCATTCAACCATGCAGCAGGCATGGGATCTTCTAAAATCCACAGGGACACCTGAGGGTTGAGGCATTTTTCTTACCAAAATAGTGTTGTGTGGCTAAAAATGACTCCCAGAGTTTGAGTTTGGCTCCTCTTGTGTGTTCAACCTGAGCACAGGGCTGGCTGACAGAGAACTGCCACTCCTTAAAGCTCCACAAATCAGCTCTGGTTCAATTTTTTCTTACCAAAATGCTGTTGTGTGGCTAAAAATGACTCCCAGAGTTTGAGTTTGGCTCATTTTTTGTGTTCAACCTGAGCACAGGGCTGGCTGATGGAGAACTGCCACTCTTTAAAGCTCCACAAATCAGCTGTGGTTAAATTTTTTCTTACCAAAATAGTGTTGTGTGGCTAAAAATGACTCCCAGAGTTTGAGTTTGGCTCCTTTTTTGTGTTCAACCTGAGCACAGGGCTGGCTGACGGAGAACTGCCACGCTTTAAAGCTCCACAAATCAGCTCTGGTTCAATTTTTTCTTACCAAAATACTGTTGTATGGCTAAAAATGACTCCCTGAGTCTCAGTTTGGCTCCTTTTTTGTGTTCAGCCTGAGCACAGGGCTGCTGATGGAGAACTGCCACGCTTTAAAGCCCCACAGATCAGCTCTGGGAGGGTTAAATGGGTTGGCTTCTCCACTTTTTAGAGAGAGATGCTAAAGCTGAGTTGCAGGCAGCTCTAAACTCTTGGACAAGGGCGGTTGGTTCAGGTTTCATGGATCAAACTCACTCCTCCACAGCCTGGGTTTGCATTTCTGACACTGATTCACAGGAAATGAGGCTTTATCACTGCACTGGCTCATAAAAAGGCCTCTATAAACCTGTTGTTCTCTGCAAGGAAGTAAATTCGGTTTTCACGTTTAAATAGCTCCATTCTTTGATCCTCAAATCACTGAACAAAACTTTTCTTTTATTTCTCCCATTTATTTTGGTGCTATTTCAGCTCCCTGATTATTTGTCTCCTCGCCACGTTGGTACCTGTTATGACAACTAAAAGGCCGTGGATTCCCCTTGGAGTCTGCTATTAAGCAGCTTTCATTCCATTAATATAATATTTCTTCCTGGGAAGTTGTTGTGTTGGTTTTTTTTTTCCTTACAGCAGAAGATCAAGCCAGCTGCAAATGAATTTGTTGCAGTGACTCAGGGGGAGTCCGAGTTAATAACTCCACAGCTCCTTAATGGATTTAATTCCCTCGCAGCTGCTGGATGCAGAGTGCTGCCCTCTTTCATCTCTAACCATGGCTTGGGGAAGGGAGAGCTCTGAAGCTCCTGGGACTCGCCATAAATGACATTTCCCACCTGTCCCCAGCTTTTCATTAGGGCAGAGTCCAAGCTGTGCCCCTGGTAAAGCTCCTGGAAGCACCCAGGTTTCTGGCAGGAGTTAAAAATGGGTTTGGCACTTGAAGCCCATGGATTTCAAGTGACAATGAGGGCTTCTGGCATCAACAGCATGGAGGAGACCCCAATTAAAATAATCAAGATGTAATCAGGATTTATCCTGAGCTACCAGAACTGAGTCACTGCAGAACCTTGTTGGGTTTTAAAAATGTCGAAGGAAAATGCCCCAGGACTGGCAAAACCCAGCCCAGCAGATGGAAATTCTGCACAGCTTCAGGTGAACACAGAGAGAAGAATGCACAGAAGTGATTTTTGGGTGTGTTTGTCATCTACTGGTACTGAGTGATTGTCAGATTTCTCGGTCATTCCGGAGCTTGTGGAGAGCTGAGAATTTAAATGGGAATTTACGAGAATTTAAACGGTTCCAGTGCTGAAGGATAAGTAATGCTCCATTTCTGGTGCTATTTTAAAGGCAGGGAGAGTTTTAAAGGGAGAGTTTTAAAACCTGCTATGCCTCCTGAGCACTTTGGGATCCCTGACCTTCCTGAAAGGTTGGTCCAGAAAGATCTGGTCCATTTAATTGATGTCTGATGGAGAGTGATGGCTCTGGACAGAGTCATTATTAATGCAGGAGAGATGTCCAGGAGAGGAATTTGAGTGAATGATCAGTGATTTTGCAGATTTGCAGCAGGGATCTTCAGCTGCCTGTGCTGTATGAGCTGTCCTTGAGGTTGTTCCTGCACCTTCTGGCCTCCCACATCCTCCTGGAAGAGCAGGGTGCCATTTATCCTGCCCTCACCCGCTGCTGTCCTGCTATCTGGGGTTCCTCAATGACTGAGAGGTTGCAGCCAGGTGAGATAACCACTCATTGCCATCCCTGCTATTCCTGGTGCAAGAGGTCATCCCCTGGGATTAGGCAACATGCCCAAGGTTACAAAGGCTGCCTGTGGGAGAGCAGAGAGCACAGCCCCGTTGTGGTGCCCTGTCCTGATCCTAGGTGTGAGCCTGATGCAAGGCAAGTCCTTTGTTCAAAGTTAATTGTGAGGAAGTGGGTTATAAACTTAAAAGATTAATGTTGGTGCTGCGGTGGTGGCTGTGACCTCTCTGCTCACCTTAAGGATCACCTCAGACATCCCTGAAGTGTGGGGAACAGCCTGGACCAGGGCAGGCAGGAAAGCTGCCCTGAGTGGGGCAGGGATCAGAGTCATTCCAGCTCAAGTTGTAGTTGAACGCCCAAATGGAGCCCTTTTTTACTTGGAAAATTCCATTTTCAAATATTTCCTTTTCAGTGACAGGGTATTTCATGCTCCAGCTGAAAACCCTGCACTTGCAATATTTGCAATATTTGATGTGACACCAGTACCCTACACGTGCTGACAAATAGGATTTCAAACTTGCCATCCCACATCCACCTTTGTGCCACTGCCTTTGCCCTTTACTGAGCTGCCTCAGCAGATTTGTGGAGTTTCCCCTCCTGGAAAATGTCCTGCCAGACTTCCAGGGGCTTGCTGGAGCCTGGCACGGGGCAGGAGGGAAAGGTGGCTGCTCTGGACTCCGCACAGGAGGTGGCTGAACCCATTAAATCCTAAACATGAAACCCTAAAACAAACCAAGAATCAGGGAAGTGGGGCCAGTTTGGTGTCCTACCTGAGACACCCTAAATCCCTGGCAGCTAACTGCTTCCATCCCCACACAGGAGCTGCAGAATAACTCTGATATTCCACAATTCCTGTTCTAATAACTCTCACACTCCAGAACTAATTCCAGCTACAGGAGCTGCTGCTCCCACTTCCCCCCCAGGTCTCTGCTTACTTTCTTCTTCATCAGGAGTGCCCATCATCCTCATCAGCCCTGCACTGCAGGGAAGCAGGGAGGGGCACGTTTGGGATGTTTTTTACCGTTCTCCATGTGGTTCCTCTCGATGAAGTTGCGGCCCAGGTCTGCCTTGCAGATCTTCTCCACGTGCCTCATGCAGACGTTGAGGAGGTCGTCCCTGAGCAGCCCCATGGATGGGCTCATGCTCTCCCCTTCCAGCAGCACGCTGTAGGTTGGGAGGGATGGAGGGGGCACGTAATTCCTCATCAGAGCCCCAAATTCCTGCCAAAAAAGAAAAAAAAAAAGTAAAAAGGGGATCGTGGTTAACACGGAGCATAAAGATGTGGAGGCTGAATCTGAGGGGACTGGTTGATGTCAGACTCCAAAAGCAGTGAAAGTGGGCAGGGGAATGTCCTGCCCGTGGTTTGCAGCCATCCATAAAAACCAGTGGCATGTCCAAGTCCATCCCTCACCCCCCAGAGCACAGAGAGCTCCCGATGTCCAGGTGAATCCCTGCCGAGGATGTGCAGTGAACTGGGGAAGGTTCACACACCTCACACTCCCTTGGGATGGTCTTTGGGACAAATGCCACCCTCACGGGGACAAAGGCGAGGGAAGTGAGGTCTGTGTCACCTGCAGGAAGAGCACGGAGTCGCTGATCTGGTGGATCTGCTCCCTGTTCTCCTTGTCCTCCCGCAGCAGCTTGGCCCTCTCCTCCAGCTCGTCCACGATCTCCTTCACGTTCTCCGAGGCGATCTTCTCCCTCTGATCCAGGGCAGCCTTCACCTCATCCCTCTGCCTCTCCAGGTCACGGATCAGCTCCTTGAAGTGCTGGTCCACCGTGGCCTTCTCGTTGGTGGTGTAATTCTGGATGGGGAAGGGGCAGAGAGAGGAGGCAGCAGGAACAAGGGGCAGGACAATATTAACATTTCACGGAGTTCTGTGCTAACAGAGAGACACAGAGGGGGACAAATCCCAGGGTTCAGCATTTGGAGTATGGAAACTCCAGCTACGCAAGTCTCAGCTGCAGGAAAGTCGTGCCAGGAGAAGCAATACCTGTTCCTGCAATAATCACATGGATGCCATCCAAAAGGGCCACTGCCTTCCCAGGGGTGAGAGCCAATCTCCTGTTTGAATTCATGCACTCACAGGTGATTCTTAAAAACACTCTGTAACCTTCTAAACCAGGCTTCTGGCTCAGGGACAATTTGAGGACCAAATTCCCACCATTTCAAAGGATGAAAGGTGCTGAAACACTCTTTACAAGCCTGACCTCGAGGTGCCTCTGAAATATTCCTCAGAAGGACTGAGGATGGGACTATATTGAGAGTCAAAATTTCTAGGTCAGGTTTCCAATAATAATAATAATAATAATAATAGTAGTAATAATAAAGCAGATGAAAAGCAGAGCTGGTGAGCCAATGTGCTTGCACCACATAAAAGGGAGAAGAATGGCTTTGCCTGTTAATATTATGCAAATTTTCTGGGGTGTCTCCAACTTGTGCTTTCACTGCTTTATTCAGTTAGGCTGTAAAAGAAAAAAAAAAAATACCATGACTCTATTCCAACCTTCACCACGGTGCAAGAATTATAAAGGAGCCTTCTCTCAGCGTGGAAATAAGCTGTTCCACCATAAATAAGATGTTTGTTGGGGTAAATTCATCTGCTCCCGCTGTCTTATCTCAGTTTGGGCAACCCAGAGCCCTCTGGCAGGTTATTTCTGGATTTTGTTTCTAAATCTGCCTGGCCACTGCTGGTGGAAGGGCCATAAAGGACCTAAAAAAGGAGCCAGAGCAGGGAGGTGCCTTGGTTTTGTATCAGGGCCCGATCTCCCCGCAGGGAATGTCGCAAGATGACTTCAGTGGGAGTTGTTGTTTCCAAGATTTGGCTTGGAGTTTGGGGTAGGGATGGGACAGAGGCCGGGGAAGGGATGCAGTGAGGAAAGGAGAGGGATGTGGGAGAGGGGAGAAGAAACTTGTGTTTGCAGGAGGAGGAGGAAGAGGAGGTGCACTGGGCATCTCGAACGCACCTTGATGCGGTCCCGCTCCTTCTGCCACTTGTCCACCTCATCCTCCACCTCGATGATCTTCAGCTGCAGCTGCTCCTTCTGCAGCGACAGCTCGGCCTGTGGGGAGGAGAGGAGAGGGGAGGGGAGGGAGCCTGGTGAGCTGGGGCTGAGAGTGTCCCTGGTGAGCTGGGCTGAGGGTGTCCCTGGTGAGCTGGGCTGAGGGTGTCCCTGCTGAGCTGGGGCTGAGGGTGCCCCTGGTGAGCTGGGGCTGAGGGTGCCCCTGGTGAGCTGGGGCTGAGGGTGCCCCTGGTGAGCTGGGGCTGAGGGTGTCCCTGGTGAGCTGGGGCTGAGTGTGTCCCTGGTGAGCTGGGGCTGGGGGTGTCCCTGGTGAGCTGGGCTGATCATGTCCCTGGTGAGCTGGGGCTGGGGGTGTCCCTGGTGAGCTGGGGCTGGGGGTGTCCCTGGTGAGCTGGGCTGATCATGTCCCTGGTGAGCTGGGGCTGGGGGTGTCCCTGGTGAGCTGGGGCTGGGGGTGTCCCTGGTGAGCTGGGCTGAGCGTGTCCCTGGTGAGCTGGGGGTGTCCCTGGTGAGCTGAGGGTGATCATGTCCCTGGTGAGCTGGGCTGAGCGTGTCCCTGCTGAGCTGGGCTGAGGGTGTCCCTGCTGAGCTGGGCTGAGCGTGTCCCTGGTGAGCTGGGCTGATCATGTCCCTGGTGAGCTGGGCTGAGGGTGCCCCTGGTGAGCTGGGCTGAGGGTGCCCCTGGTGAGCTGGGGTTGTCCCTGGTGAGCTGGGGCTGAGAGTGTCCCTGCTGAGCTGGGCTGAGCGTGTCCCTGGTGAGCTGGGGGTGTCCCTGGTGAGCTGGGCTGGGGGTGTCCCTCTCCAGACAGCCCCTGCTGTGCTGGGAAGGTGCAGGCTGCCACGGGCATCCCCTGCTGCCAGCGGGCACCGTCCCAGCGGATTCAGCTCCCTCAGCAAAGCAGCAGCACCCACCTCCCAGGCTGTCAGGGTGCTGCTCTTAATCACATGGGAGTCATGAGCTCCAGGGGAAGGGAGCTGTTTCAAAATTCAGCTGTGTGTGCAGAGCAGGGCCCAGCCCAGGGTGTGCCTGTGCAGCAATAACAGTTTTCATGTAATTACGGAATGACGTTTGACGAGTGTTGCAACAAGAGGATGATGCCTCCGGCAGGAATTCTGTTTAGACAGGATTGTGGATTAATTTGCTCTGAATTGAGAGCTTTCATGTAGCGATGGAGCTGGGGAATGCTTGGAAAAAAAAATTTAGAAAGGAAAAATAAAAAAAAAAAAAATAAAAAAAGAAGCCACAAAAGGAGGAGGGGAGAGGTGTAGTCAACCTGCTTGGCTGAGATCAGCAACTTCGCTGGGATTCATTTGCATTTCGTTGTGCAGTGGCCTCCCAGAGAAGCTCAGAGCTCAGACTCGCACAGGAATTCATGGCAGTGGAGCTGTGCAGACCATGCACTGCTTCCCTGGATCCTTTTTTCCCTGGATCAGCCCAGCACCTGGATGTTGGCAAAGCCTTGCCCCGTTAACTCCAGCGACCCAGGCCCCCATCCCTGCCCCACAGATCCTGCCCCAGCCTTTGCTGGTGCATTTCTGCATTTTGTGTGTGTGCAGGTTGGTCTCAGCCATGGCTGGAGGCAATCTGGCTGTGGGACACCCAGCCCAGAGCTGCTGAGGAATTCCAGAGCTGGCAGAAATTCCCTGTGTTCTGTTCTGTTAGGAGAGTCCTGAGAAGCTGCTGTTCATGTGGGATCATCTGGAAAATCGTTGGATTAACCCAAAACCCTTAAAGTCATAGAATGGGTGGGTAAATCCACTCTCACACTCCAGCTGTCCATCCAAGAACATCATGGAACATGAAAATCTGGGTCTTGATTGATCAGAGTTTAAAGGTTTTCAGTTCTCCACTCAAAATGAAGAGCAGGGAAGAAGCTGTGAGCCAGCCCAGACAGGAGCCCTTGTCCTGGTGCCAGCCAAGTCTCTGAACACCCTCTGGAGCTGGAATCCAGCACAGCTGCTCTGAGAGCCATCCAACCCCAGCTGCTGCAATTTAGAAAATCTCTGTTTATGGAGAGAGAATGATTGGTGGTTTTGTTGCCTTATAAAACACAAAAAAAAAAAGTGGGCAGAAAGAAGGGAAGAGTGCTGAGAGGTGTCTCAGTGCCACAGAAGCTGCACCCTCACGTTGTTTTTAGGAGATAGGAGAGTATTTATCCACACAGCCTCAGTAGGGGCTGCCATGAGCTGATTCTCACTCTCTCCAGGGGTTCAGGGCACCCAGGAAAGGATTTTGTGGCACAGCCTCGCCAGGGAACCCACACTGGTTTTCAGATGAGAAAATCTGCTCAGCTGCTGACGGGAAGGACAAAGACAGGAGTCTGATCCCGTGATTTTCACATTTTCAAGACAGTGACTTGGAGGGATTCCTGCTGGCTTCCATTCCCACGTGCAGTGGGAAATGTCCTGTGCATCAAGACTCTGCACAGCAGGGAAATGCAGTGAGATGAAAATATTTTAGATCCTTTTATCCACTGCATTAACCAATCTGAGGAATTACACCCAAATTCCAGCTGTTTTCTTGAGCCACAGAGCTGCATCATTTGTTTGTCAAGTAAAAAAAAGCTCATCTCCAGAGCAACCATTTCCCTCCTCATCCCCAAAAAATCAGGACATCCTTATAAGAATGTGAGTGAAATCCCACAGAGGAAGGCTGAGGAAGAATTTTTGGGGAAGAGCAGAACTTCCACAGCCACGCAGACACTCCCAAACTCAAGGGATTTGCAGAGAAAATGACAGGAAAAAACAATAAAATCAAGTGATGGCTGGAAGGTGGTGATGACAATATTATGCTTTTATAGTCCTTTTTAATTAAGATGGGTCTCCAAGGAATTTTGGGAGCTGTTATTTGTCAAAGTGATCCAGACTCTCAGCAGTTCAAACCCCCCCCGGACAGGTGGTGTGGGATGTAACAACCATCTGAGAGCAGAGGCACACAACGATTTGGAGATTCATGACTTGCAAATGGAAATTACAGAGATGGCCCCATCAGCCAGGATGCAAATCCCACACTCAGCCAGGTTTGGCAAAGGGGAAGCACCAGCACAGACTCCAGCAAGGGCAGGGGAGGTGAAGGGAGGGCTGATTGTGGGGTACTGCAAACTATTAAATAAATACCACAAAAACCACCCCAAACACAGGAAAAGTGGTAAAGAGAGGTGCAGGGTGACTCTGGAACAGTGGAAAAACTGGTGGCATGGGCAGAAGGGTTCAGGAAGGGTGCTCTGGAGGTGGAGCACAACCTCAAGGGTTCAGAAGGTGATTTCCTGATGTTTTTAAGACCTTTTTTTTTTGTCTGGAAGGTGCTTTGGCTGCCCATGTGTGTCACAGATATACAGACACAGTGTGGGGGCCACAGGTGTAAAGGACAGGCAGTGCCTCAGCTTCACTCCCTAAGAGAAAACTCCTGTCTCCCTTCATATTTCTCAGATTTTCCAGGGTCAAAAAAATCCTTGATGGACCACCCAGAACAAATCCAGTGGAAGATCTGGGGTTCAGGAGATCCTAATGAGAAACAACACAGCAGCACCCCCATCGTGGGGGCCCCTCCAGAGCAGAAATAACAGGAACAGTGGGGAAAAAAAAAAAAAAACCAGATTTCGACAAATTTTGAGCCCAGCAGGCTGAGAAATGAAGGCACTGAGACCCTTCAAGCTGGGATTGGATGCCTTATTAGAGCCTCAGTTAATTAGGGCAGTGCAGAGGCTCCAGTGAAAGTTCAGAGTGTACATCCCAACAGGCAGAGCTGAGCCCAGCCCTGCTGCTCCAGGGGACCTGCAGATGGGAGATGAGGAGCCCTGCAGGATGGTGCAAGGGCTTGTGCAAGGCAGCAGCAGCAGCAGCACAAGCAGCATCACGCCCTGAGTGCTCTGGGAACAGCCCAGAGTGTCCCCAGCCTGGGAGAGCTCTGCTAATTAACCTGCTGCTAATCAGCAGCACCCAAAGGAAATCACGGAGCTGCACAAGTGCTGCTCCAGCTCCTTGTCCCAGGGCAGGGCCAGGATGCCCTGAAAGGCCAGGGGCTTGTTTGAGATGTGATTTCTGCTGGGGGTTACCATTGCATTTTCCCATCTCAGTTTCTGGTGAGCAGAGCTGGGTGTCAGAAACTTCTGGAGGCTCTGCCAGCATCCCACCAAATGCCACTGGAGAAGCTGAGTCTCTCTGCACCAGCTTGGAAGAGAATTCCTTGCTTGCAAACAACATTCTGTCCTCAGTGTAGAGGATTAATGCAGAATTTGGGCAAACAGACAAATTCACTCCGATTTCCAGCTGGGAAGAGTGCCCTTCCTGCAGGAAACTCTGGGGAAAGAGCATCTGTTTCGAGCTGTGTCCACAGAGCAGCCACAGCTGGTGGAGATAAAATCTCACAGCCAGGCTGCAGCAATGAGAAAAGCCCTCAAACCCTTCCAGGGTTTCATTTTGTTTGCTCTCTGTTCAGTGAGAGTGATGCAGGGATGGGAATCCCTCTCTGTGGATGGCTTTCTTCAAAGCCTGGCTCAGTGAAATCCCTCCCTTTTCAAAGCTGCTCTGTGGGAAGGAGGAACACCCAGCTCCCCTTCCTGCACAGCAGTGCCCTGTACCCACAGTGAACTTTGCTTTAAAAGATAAAGAATTACAGAAAAAAATAACAAAACAAAAACAAAACAGAACAAAAACACACACACACACAAAAAAAAAAAAAAGGGGAAAAAAAATAAAAGCAAACCAAAGTGTTTTTCAGCAGAGCTGGCCCGGCTTGCTGAGCACCAAGGCTGGGGCTGGAAGGTAATTCCAGGTTATTCACAGCTCTGGGAGAGGTGAAGTTGTCTCCTTGGGAGAGCTGCCCTGTAAAACAGGTTTGGGGTGAAGAATCCCCTTTCAGAATGAGGGATGCTGGCTCCAAGGGGGGTTCTGGTTCTGCTGATCAATCAAGGGTTTTGTTGGGCTGTACAAGCTGCTGTGGAGCATCCTCACTTTTCAAACATGAGTGGTTCTTACCCAGCCTCACAGACTTTTTCCTGGCTGTTTATTGCACCGGTTCTGGTGCAAACTGTTCTTTTTTTTTTTTTTTTTTTTTCCCTTTAAATCTGCAGCAGGAAACGAATGCAAAGTGGATCTGGGGAGAGCATTAAAGGTTTGCTGGGTAAAATAGGCAAATAGCACTGGGTGGGAAGTCAGGACAAATGTCTCTGTCTGAGTCCCTGTGCCTTTCACCTGTGGCTGCTCAGCAGGAACAGGGGCTGAGTGGCTCTCACCCCAGGCTCCTGAGAAGTGGAAGATGCTGCTGTGTTCTCTGTCTGAGACAGAGATATCAGGCTTTGCACTGCCCTAACTACAGGTGTCTGTGTTCTGGCTTGTTTGCATTCCTCTTCTCTGTCTGCTCCCTGGGACCAGCAGGGTTTCCTAATTCCACAGAAGGAGCTTTCCCAGCTCTAAAGCACAGCTCCTCACCTCCCTGCAGGCCTGCAGCAAAGACAGGCTGGAATCTGCATTAATTCTGCAGAAATGCAGGGCAGATGTAGCTAAGCCAAGCTTATTCTGTGACACTTTGGTGCCATCACATCGCTGAGCTCCCAGGCTGGCAGAGCAGCAAAACAAACACCAGTTCTGGAGTCGTCTGCAGTTCTGGAGTCACACAGCAGCCAGGGAAGAGGAAATCCTGGCAGATAAATAAACCCTGGACATCCAGCACTGTGTGAAAGGCTCTGTCAGGACACAACTTCATTCTGGTCACCGCTCCAGTGGCAGAATGGGTTTGGAGGTTTGGAGTTTTTAAAGTTGCTCTGGAGCTGCTGGGATGCCAAGCTGGGGAAACAGGGCAGGGATGAGCTGGTGTGAGGTTGTTGCTTTTCCCTTCCAGAAGGGCAGCAGCACCAGCCACTCTCCCAGTTTGTGGTCGCATTCCAGCTGGGCTCATCTGATAAGAAGAGGTGTTACACACCAGGGGCTTGGAAATATTCATTGCTCTTTGTGCCTCCCGCCGAGGCTCCACCTCTGGTGAATAAATCAGGGGTGGGGACAAGCATTTGTAGGCAACAGCTTTTCGTGCTAATTGTTTTTGTCTGAGTGAATGCTCGCTCGAGTTACAACATGATCAAACTCGCTGTCAGGAGAAACTCGCACATGTGCATGATTCATGTTGATAAATCCTAAATCCTGCAGGCTGAGCAGCAGCAGAGCTAAAGGTGGCACAAGGACTCTGAGAGAGGAATCAAACAGTGTTTAAATCCCAGTTCTTTGCTCGTCCGTGGTTGTGTCGTTAAAATCAAGGTGCTGGGGGTGTCTCCAGCCCCGGGAGGAAGGATCTGAGCAGCTTCGCTTCCTCAGGAAGCAGCTGCTCACCTCGTTCCAGGCAGGGCTTGGACAGACACCAGCCACAGCTCTGTGTTAGAGCTCTGCAGCTTTCAGGGCTGACATCAAAACCACGAGGGCAGGCAATTAGGGAACAAACAGCAGGCTGGCGAGCCCTGCAGGAATTTGGGGAAGGCTGTCTGAGACATGGAAAAGGCTTTGTCTGGTTTCAGCGAGGCTGCAAGCTGGGGATGGCACGGCAAGAAAAAGACCAGAGAAACCAGAGATAAGCTCTACACGAGATGCTCCTTCAGCCTGATGAGATAAATCTTCCCAGCTCCTTAGAAAGAGTAAAATTGTTCTTCCCATCGAGGGAACTCAAGAATTTCTCACAGCAGGTACCTGTGTTTGCCTGGTCACCACATCACAGCACTGGTTTGGGGCTTGGGAGATCTCAGTGCCCTCCCAGGTTCTGACTCTGTGACTCCAGGCACGTTGTTTTATATAATTATGATTTTACAGGGCTCCTTTTTGGCATCTCTCCTGTCCTGTCTGCATAGAAAGTTTCTAGGCCAGCTCCTGCTTTTAAAAACCACAGGGATGTGCAGCAACAAGTGTGGTGAGACCCTGATTTTTTGCTAGAGCAAGTGAAATCCTCCTCATCCACCCAGAAAGCAAACAACAGGAGGCTTTGAGCAAACAAGAGTGAAAGGCATTTCATTAGTGAAATCTCCCTGGATGGCCATCCTCTGAACCTGCTGTAGTAACACCTCAGGGGAAATGATCAGGTTTTGTGCTTGCACCAGGGCTTGGGGTTTTTTTCTCACCTAAACTTCAAGAGGTGTGGCTCAAGAGGAAAGAAAAACACCCAAACCTAATCTCACTCTGAGGAGCTGAGATAGCAATTTTCAATAGTGCTCAGTACCCATGAGTAACTTCAGCAGCTGATCTGCCAATTTGTATTCTGGAGGTGCTGACCCTGAGCAGTGCCCACCTTTCTGTGGGTAACACCACACAAACACTGTCAAAACTCAAGAATATTTTTAAAAACTTAAATTTAGGGCTTAAAAAAAAAAAAAAACAAACAAAAAAACCCAACCTTAAAAACTGAATTGAGGGCTTTGATTCAGCCTTTGCTGGAAGTCAGGTGAGCTGGCAACCAGCTTCTCCATCCCTAAATGCATCCTGCAGCACAACTCTGCAGTTGCTGCTCCAGCCAGGCTCAGGAGAACGACAATCCCAGGGAAAGAGCAGCCAGGCAATATCAATCCTCCACTCAACACTTCCCCTCCAGCACCACTGCATCCCGGGATCCCATCCCAGGCGTGACCTGAGGAGGGATTGTGGCGTGGCACGGGGATCTGCAGGCTGCTGGGAACAGAGGGAATGAAAGGAGGAATAAAAAGAGAAATAAAAAGAGAAATAAAGGAGGAATAAAAGGAGAAATAAAAGGAGGAATAAAGGTAGGAATCAAAGGAGAAGACAATTACCTCTTTGCCCGCCTTCTCGATCTCCACCGTCACCGTGCTGTGGTTCTTGTGCTCCTGGAACATGCAGAGGTAGCAGATGCACATCTGGTCCGTCTGGCAGAACAGCTCCATGGTCTTGCCATGCACGGGGCATTTCCTGGCTTCGAAGTCCCTGATGGGGTCCAGGAGCTGGTGGTCCCGGAACGCCGCTCCCTCCAGGTGGGGCTTGAGGTGCAGCTCGCAGAAGGAAGCCTGGCACACCAGGCAGGACTTCACAGCCTTCTGCTTGTTGTCGATGCAGGAGTCGCAGAGAACGTCCTCGAGCTTCACGCGGGGCCGGGAGCCCGCGGCCCTGTCGGCCTTGTTGAAGGGTCTCCGCAGGTCCCCCGTCTCCACCAGAGGCAGGGAAGATTTCTTCAGGTCCCCCATCTGCCCCGCGGAGAACAAGGACTTCCTCCCTTCCCCGTCGGCGGGCAGGAAGCTCTTTTTGGAATCCAAGGAGAAGAGGGACTTCCTGAGGTCGCCTTTCTCCGGGAAGTTCAGGGCCGGTCTCCTCATGTCTCCGATCTGGCCGCTGGCGAACTGCATCTTCTTGGAGTCTGCCGAGTCCATGCTGAAGTAGGTTGACCTCTTCTCGTCGGATGACTCCACAAACTGAATGATGGGCCTCTTCCAGTCACTCCCAGAGAAGAGGGAGCTCTTGATTTGCCCTGTCTCCAAGGCAGCACCGCCCGTGCCTTTTATAGCTTCTTTCTCGCCTCCGCCAGGGCTCGTGGCCTTCTTGGCCTCCTCTTCTTTTTTGGGGGCAGTCGGGCTCTTCACGTCCTCGGGCTTGCTGGCGGTGCCGTTGGTCCTGGCGGCGCTGCCCGTCTCCATGGCCTGCAGAGGGTCGCTGGTGCCTCTGCTCGCTCCCTGCTCCGGCTCCTGTCTCTCAGCCCCCTCCAAGGCAGGCAGGCTCTGCCCGTTCCTCGTCGTCTCAGAGCGGGGAATGGCTCTGGAATGCAGCTGCAGGGAACCTGCCTGCCCCCGGTGACGCACCCCGAGCTCCCGAGGAGGAGCAGCGCGCCCGGACCGCGCCGAGGTGGATGCAAGGGGGAAAGGAAGGAGGAAAGGAAGGAGCAGACGTTGAGGGATCAGAAGCTCCAGCTGTGCAGTTAATTATACGAGGCAGTCCACACCCAGGAACATTCTTGTCTAACCAGGTTGGGGAGGAAGGGCTGTTTATATACATAGAAATGTCTCCTTAGAAAAAAAAAAAAAAAAAAAAAAAAAAGAAAAAGAAAATAAAAAAAAAAAAGAAATCCATTTTCATTAAGATGTAGCAACCAGTTCCACCGCTTGTTTCAAAAATAATTTGGCCGGCAGCTGAGGTTCTCTCCTTGCAGAGATGGGCAGGGTCGGGGAGACCACGAGATGCCCAAGGTGGGTTTGTTAACTGGGTCATAGCCATGCACCAAAATAATTAGGGTTGTAATTAAAATGAACGCCTAGAATAAAGCATTCTTCAAGCAGGCTCCCCCCAGGGCTAGCTGCATTCAGGAGGGAGGAGAAATTCATGGTTAATACTGGGTTTAAACGGCCCCATTATCTTTATTTTGGTTTTATTTTGGGTTTGTGCAAGGTCTGGCCATCTAGACCTGGAAATAACCCAGCCACGGATCAGAACAGGTAAAAAAACTGGCTGGCCCTGCTTTTCCTACTGGCCACGTGATCTCCAAAAGATGAGTGGTGAAATAAAACCCCCACTGTGTGCTCTGAGAGAAAGGTTCAGGGGTATCCTATGGAGCTCTTCCCATAAATGTCCTCACACCTGGAACACACCTGGAAGAGGAACCATTTTGCAGCTTGGATGGTCAAAATGTCTCTTGTCAGAGAAAAGAAGTGAAAAAGTTCTAAGAAACATCTGTCTCCAGCAGCTGAATTCCCGGGAAATGTTCACTTGTTGGAATCACAGAGGATTTCAGGAGAAAAAAAAAAACTCTTTATGAGCACTGGTGGATTCCAGCGACTTCTAAAGGGCAAGGTTGATCTTCCTCTCACATCCCTTCGGATTGTACTTGGAATTTCAGTGAGACTTCTCTGAGATGAATGCTCAGGGTGCAAATTAACCACGCCAGAGATTTGTGTTTAATTGAGTTTTCCCAGAATACCCCAGTGGCTCTGCTGGAGAAGGTGGTTTTTACCTGTAAAAAAATCTCCTTAAGCACCCACCAGGAACCCCGTGTTGGAAGGGATTTGAGTAAAAGTCCAGCTCTGCGTTTTCCAGCTTTTTTTTTGAGGTGTGGAAGAAACAGAGGCAAAGCAGGAACAGCATAAATTCTGGGTTTGATAGGAGAAAGGGAGAACCTGTCTTAGAAACGCAGTTTTTAAAGGTCTCATCTGTGCAAAATGAGAGAAAATGAAAGTGAAATTCTTTTTCTGGGCCCCTGGCTCATGGACCCAGCCCCTCCCGCTGCCTGCATGTCCTTATGGCTCTCTCTTTATGAAAAATGCCTTGGCATTCTGCATTTTTTTTGGATAATAGTTGTTGGGAAAGGGCATTTCTTTCATTAATAAATTTTTATTAACAGCCCCACAGCCTTTCATGAGTCAGAACTCATTCCCCAGCCCAGGAAAGGGCAATGCCGTTGTTCGAGACCCGATTTCATAAAGGAAAAAATTTGACTGACATCAATGCATTTCTTTCCCCTTGGCTTGCTGGGCTGAGCTGTTCTTTAGAACATCAACAGTCCTGCAAGTCTCCAAGTAATTAAAAATCCTGCAGGGTGGAGGCTCCTGTTCTCACGTGTACTGAGGAGACTCAGCAGAGCTGTTCCAGCCAAGGTGAATCCTTGAGGAGCAAAAAACATCCCGAGGAAGAGGCCTGGGCTTGGACAAAGGTGGCCTTGGTTTGTTTTCCTGATGCTTTGATAAGGTTTTGGTGTGGGTAAGGCAGATAGAAGGTTAAGGATTGAGGTTTTTAGATCTTGGTTTTACTGATGCAAATCCAGAGTAAATCCCAGAATCGTGGTTTGGGTTGGAAGGGACCTTAAAGCTCATCCCATCCCACCCTGCCATGGGCAGGGACACCTCCCACTGTCCCAGGCTGCTCCAACCTGTCCTGGGACACTGCCAGGGATCCAGGGGCAGCCACAGCTGCTCTGGGCACCCTGTGCCAGGGCCTGCCCACTCTCCCAGGGTACAATTCCTTCCTAACCTCCAACCCCAATTTCCCCTCTTGCAGTTTGCATCCATTTCCCCTTTTCCAGTTCCCGATCCAGAGTCCCTCTCCAGCTTCCCTGCAGCCCCTTCAGATCCCAGGGAGGAGCTCTCCACACAACCTTCTCTTCTCCAGCCTGAACATTCCCAACTCTCTGCCTATCTCCAGCTCCTTTATCATCCTCGTGGCTTTCCCTGGACCTGCTCCAACACTTCCATGTCCTCCTTGTCTTGGGGACCTCATTTCCAGGTGCCAGTTTGTGCACACACACATTTCCCAGGCAGTTCAGGAGCCAAAACACAGCCCAGCCTGGACATCTCCTTATCTCTGCCCCTCCCAGAGGTGGCTCCTGCTGCCTCCAGCACGAGTTCATTTCTGCAGGAGCATCCCCTGGGATTTTTGCTCTGCTCCCTGCACAGGACAAGCGTCCCCTGCCAGGTGCTGTCCCAGCACACAGGTCCCTGGCTGTGCCTGTGACTCAGAGCACACACCCACGGGTGGCATCTGCAGGGCCCTTTCATCTCCAGGACTCGGCAGAGCTTCTCAAAGGTTCGCAAATTAAACCTGACAACACCTTTGCAAAATAGGTCTGGGCTGGTAACCCCACGTAGCAATTAGGGAAACTGAGGCATGCACAGGGGAGCTGGCAAATTTTTCAGCAAAATGGAAGGTTTTTTTCCCCCCTGAAATCACTGTGCAGCCTTTTTGCTTTTTCTTAAATTTTATCTTTTACACTCTCTTATCTTTCACCTTTTGCATCCTCTTATATTTTCATGGTTGTGACCCCTCTAAATCCTTGCCTTTTGTTTTTATGAATACCTCATAGTGCTGCTGCTGTTGTTTAGAATTTTAATTTTTTTTGTCACTGCACCAAAAAGTTTGGGTGTCTCATTGCTCCTCCCAAAACACTCCCACTCTGCAATATCTCTGCACACGGGTGGTGCTGGAAAGCCAATCTCCCCAGGACGAAAAAGTGAAAAGAAACTGGGCCCACTTCAAACCAAATAGAACAGAAACAGTTAAACCAACCCCGGGGCACTCCTTTAGACAGGCTCCAGAGCAGGTTTTCAAACAGCAGCCAGTGATGAAGTCATGGGGAGTCAGGGAGAATTAGCTCAACCAGCCCATGATTCACTGGCCCTGCTTCTCACAACAACTCCGAGCCAAGCAGGAGCAGGGAACCTGCCTGGTAATTGCCTACTCTGCCCACTAATCCACTGTGCCTTGCACATCCCACATTCTTCCAGCCCTTTCTCATTCCTTCCACCTTTACATGAAATAAATCCCAGAAGATGTGACGCCGAGGTGCAGCCAGGGTGTTCCTGCTGTGGGAGAGCTGGGGGATCAATCCAGCAGCCACCTGGGGACCATTGGGCAATGGCAGGGCAGGAGAGCAGCTCCCAGGGTGGCAGCAGAGCTGGCAGAACGAGTTCAGGGCTCCCTGCTGCTCTCACGGGGATCACACCAGGCAGCAGCACGTCCAGGTGGGTCAGTGGGGCTCTCCTGGAAGAGAGGGAGGCTCTGCAGAGGCTCTGGGCTGTGATTTCGTGGTGTGGGGTGGAAGGGACATTAAATCCCGTCTCATTCCACCCCTGCCACGGGCAGGGACACCTTCCCCTATCCCAGGTCACTCCAGCCTGACCTTGGACACTTCCAGGGATCCAGGGGCAGCCACAGCTGCTCTGGGCACCCTGTGCCAGGGCCTGCCCACCCTCTGAATAAAGGATTTCTTCCAAACATCCATTCCAACCCTGCCCTCTTGTAGTGTAAAACCACTGCCCTGTTGTTGTCTACCCAGTTAGGCAGTCCCTCTCCCCACTTTTTATAAACCTCCTGAATACTGGAAAGCCACAGGGAGGTCTCCCTGGAGCCTTCTCTGCCCTGTGCAGAGTTTGTGTGAGATGGACTCAGTTTAGATGAGATGGACTCAGTTTGTGTGAGATGGGCTCAGTTTGTGTGAGATGGACTCAGTTTGTGTGAGATGGACTCAGTTTATGTGAGATGGACTCAGTTTAGATGAGATGGGCTCAGTTTGTGTGAGATGGACTCAGTTTATGTGAGATGGACTCAGTTTGTGTGAGATGGACTCAGTTTAGATGAGATGGGCTCAGTTTGTGTGAGAGGGACTCAGTTTAGATGAGATGGACTCAGTTTGTGTGAGATGGACTCAGTTTGTGTGAGATGGACTCAGTTTGTGTGAGATGGACTCAGTTTATGTGAGATGGACTCAGTTTAGATGAGATGGGCTCAGTTTGTGTGAGATGGACTCAGTTTATGTGAGATGGACTCAGTTTGTGTGAGATGGACTCAGTTTAGATGAGATGGGCTCAGTTTGTGTGAGATGGACTCGATTTAGATGAGATGGACTCGATTTAGATGAGATGGACTCAGTTTGGATGAGATGGACTCGATTTAGATGAGATGGACTCGATTTAGATGAGATGGACTCAGTTTGTGTGAGATGGACTCAGTTTAGATGAGATGGACTCGATTTAGATGAGATGGACTCAGTTTATAGGGCATAAAGTGAAGCTCGGGTGTTTGTGGTGATTTGACCACCAGCTGTGTGCCTTAGACTGGGGGGATGAAGGGAAGGAAAGCTGAACCAACAGGATTCAGTCATCTGGGGGAGGAGTTTGGTTCAGCTCTGCTCAAGTCCTGCTCAGGATTTGGCTTCCTGCACCAAGACTTGGACTTTCAGGGTGCTGGGAGCATCCAAGGAGCTCCTCCAGGGTACCACACAGGCCAAACACCCTTCCAGGGCTTAAACCAGGCCTGCAGGCTATGAGCAGGACCACGGGGAATCTTAATTATTGGCAGAGGTGGCAGGCAGGACACAAATGCCCCGTTGTGTAAGAGCGATACTGGGCGAGGCAGCGCCAGGGGTGTGACAGCAGAGGATTTGTGCAGCCTGGAGGGGGGGACAGCCCCTTCCCAGGGCTTGTGCTGAGCCTGGAAAGGGCAGAACCACTGCTCAGCATTAAATCAGAGGGCAGGCAGAGGGGAGTCTGAGTGACAGGCCAATGTCAGATCGAAAAGGGTGAATTTACTCATTAAAAATACAGGCTGGGTGTTGTGGTAAATAAGCAGACAGGACTCAGTTTGCTCATGCAGGAAAGGCAGTTCTTTATCCCAAAGCTGATATTTATAGGGAATAGCAGGAGGCACTGGGTTAAACCTAACTGAGCAGCAATAGAGTGAAATTCAGGCTGTTGGTTGGTGAGGGTGTTGTACCCAGATGATATAGGAATGCCTTGTGAAGCTGCAATTTTGATGGTGTTTTCATCAGCAATATATGTCTGTTGCTGTTCTGGAGCAAGAATATTTTGCATTCTGTGTTCCTCAGAAATTGGCAAAAATCCTTGTTCTGAGGTGTAAAATTGCTGTCAAATTTTCTCTCTCCAAATGTGTTTGCCTATTTCCCTCACTGATCCTCATGGGACAGATCCACTGCTCATGCAGGTGCAAACTCATTTTTCTCTCTAAGAACGGGTTGTTTTGTTCATTGTTATAATTTTTCTTTATGGGAACTTAGAAGCTGCTTCTAGCTTCTCTGCTGGGGTTCTCCTGCACCCATGGGACTGCTCAGCCTCCCCCCCAATCCCTCTGAGCCTTCTCAGGACTCACATCCACCTGGAGGCTTTTCCAAGAGGTGAGGGAACATTTGGGGGACACCACGTGTGCTCTGAGCAGTGAAGACACTGCCCCAAACCCCAGAGCTGACCCCAAATCCACGACTTTTCTAGAGCAGCAGGGCCTAAACCGTATTTTATAAGGCCTTGCTTTTCTAGTATCTCTAGCTGGGAGTTAGGGGAGCACCAGAGGAGCAGAGGCCAGGCTTTGGAGCAGCCTTGGAGCCCAGGATCCAGCATTCTGCTGCCATCCACACGTTGCATAACTGTGCAGAGGATCCTGCACGCCTCCAACGTGCTCACAGGGCTTGTTGCACCCTGCTCATATTGTTTAGAATGAATTAATTAATGAAAGCTGTGTTTCAAGGCTTCTGCTGGTTGCCTGCTGAGGCCAGGAAGGATTCCCCCCCTACACACACACACACTTTGATGATTAACTCGGTTTCTGTGTCACTGGGTTTGAGCTTTTGTTTTCTTTCCCACCTCCTTTTCACTGCAGAGGGGGGAGTTGGGTGGAGCTGGCTGCAGCTCCCAGGTGTCTGCTCAGCACTGAAACACCAGCTCCAAGTCTGGGGTCAGGCAGGGACGTTCCTCAGCTGGGTTGGGGAAGGACCACTGCAGGTTTCCTGCCATCTGCTCTGCCTCCTTGGGGCTGTGGTCCCTGGCAGTTTCCAGTGACTCTGGAGCTGGGATTTCATGGGTGGTTCTCCATTTGATGGTGGGGGATGGAGATTCTGCTCTGCTCCAGCCTCTCTGAACTGCTCTGGGATCTCTGGGAACAAAGCAAGAGAGAGAGAGCCATTATTTATGTGAAACTGATAATTTACAGAATCTTACACTTTCGGGGGGCTGTAGAAGTCTTGTAAAACATTCTGCTCTTTTGATTGTTTATTTATTCTTTATTTACCCTGCAGCTGGCAGAACTGACTGTATGGAGAGCTGGGTGACTGCAGGAGGTTTTATTTCTACAAAAAGGTTTGGTCCTGGGGTGTAGCTGCTATCAAGGGTCTGTGGCCCCCAGGGTCTCCTTTGAGGATGCTCTTTTGACTCTGAAATTAAAACCTCCAGCACAATTTGCTGTTGCCCCCAGCAGCAGGAATCCCTTTGTTAGTTTGGTTCTCTCTGGATTTGCATCCCAGCAAGAAATTCCCTGAGTCCAACGCTGCAAATCCAGGGAATGCCATCCCCATCGTGTGCCTCAGGAAACTGCAGCCTGGGAAACTTCCCAGAAACCCAGAGACTGGAAATCCCCAAACAGAGACCTTTATGTCCCCGTCCCACTGCTTAAAAACTGGATTTCCCCCCTGGAGCTTCTTTTTCTGGTCTGTGAGATGGGCTGAAGTTCTGGAGCAGCCTCAGCAGGTGGGAAAGGCTCCCAGGGCACATCTGGAGCAGGGCACAGGGACAGCTTGGCTCCCTCTGGGCAGCTGTGCTGGTTCAGCTTGTCCTGCTGGGCTCCTGGGCTGGGACTGAGGTGCTGGGGATGGAGCCCAGGCTGGGAAAGGGTTGAGGGCACCACTTGGTGATGGGAGGGACCTGACAAGCCCAGCTGTCCAGAAGCTGCGTGATGATGGAGCTGGGAAAAGCTGGACAAAGCTCTGGGTGATTTGATAAGAGGCTGCTGGAAGGAACTTGCTCCTCCTCAGTCTCTTTCTAAAGGTTCTCCCTTCCCTTCATGGTTCCCTCTGCCCCTCCAAGCATCTCTGCTGCTCCCCAGTTCCCTCTCAGTGCAGCCTCTGCCTCCCCAGGCTCCCTGGTGAGGTCAGGGAGTGCAGCCCCTGGAGCTGATGGGGTTTGTGACCCACAGGGCCCAGCCTGGGGAGAAAGTGGGGAAACAGGAGAGAGAGAGCAGCAGAACAAGGCCTGGCAGGGAAAGGGGGGAAAGGGCAGCCAGGTGTTAATTGAGCCTCCTGTGCAATGCTGTGAAATCCCCTGGATTTGGCAATGCCAAGCCAAGCATCCCTGCAGGCCGTGGTCAGCAAGGGAGCTGTGCACAGAGCCCTGCCCGGCCCCGCCTGCCCTGGGGACAGAAACTCTGTCCCTCCCCAGCCACCCAGGGTCACTGGGCAGCCTGGCACGGGGCAGGGACAGAGGACAGGTGAGGATGAGGAAGGAGCAGCGCCTCCTCCCCTCCCTGTGCTGCTGAGGAGCTGGGGGTGTCGGCAAAGTCATGGATTTGGGGTTTTGGGAAGTGTCTTTGCTGCTCAGAGCACACGTGGTGCCCCCCAAATGTTCCTTCAGCTCTTGGAAAAGCCTCCAGCAGGATCCTCTGCACAGTTATGCAACGTGTGGATGGCAGCAGAATGCTGGATCCTGGGCTCCAAGGCTGCTCCAAAGCCTGGCCTCTGCTCCTCTGGTGCTCCCCTAACTCCCAGCTAGAGATATTAGAAAAGCAAGGCCTTATAAAATATGGTTTAGGCCCTGCTACTCTAGAAAAGTCGTGGATTTGGGGTCAGCTCTGGGGTTTTGGGCCGTGTCTGCACTGCTCAGAGCACACGTGGTGCCCCCCAAATGTTCCTTCAGCTCTTGGAAAAGCCTCCAGGTGGATGTGAGTCCTGAGAAGGCTCAGAGGGATGGAGGGGAGGCTGAGCAATCCCATGGGTGCAGGAGAACCCCAGCAGAGAAAATGCTGCTCCCGTGGCTCCTGCCCTGCACAGAAACCTCCCCCAGTGGCTTTGGAGCCAGCTCAGCACCTGGGGAGCTCCAGCTGCCCTGCAGGGAGGCTCTGGGTGGGCTTTGGGTTCCTGGAAACCAGGAGAAGGAGGGGGAAATCCTGAGGAGCGAGGCCACCAGGCACAGCAGAGGAGAGAGAGCTCAGCCCTGGCGTGGGGCTGTGCGGGGGAATTCTCGCTCTGAAAAGCCCCTGGGAAGTGAAATGGGAAAACGTGTTGGAACAAGGGCACTTCTTCACCCTGTGACTGAGCAAGACAAACATCCAGCCCGTGTGTGTGCCTGCACGTGTGGCTCTGTACTCCCCTCTGCCTCCCCGCTGTAAATACAGAATGAAAAAAAAATAGGGCAGCAAGAGAAATAGGGGACAGGGGTGAGGGGGGAGAGAGCAGGAAGAGGGAAAACACTGGGAAAAGGATTGAAAGAAATCAGAGCAATTCTGATTTAATAAATTATTAATAAAATATTAATAAATTATTTAATAAATACAAACACAAATACAAAAATCTAGATAAAAGCATGAACTTGGGGCCTGAAGCTGCCTTACTCATGGCAATAAATTCAGGGTAACGTGACAGGAGCCAAGGCAGGTGGAGGGTCAGGAGCAGACCTTGGGGAGGGTTTTGCAGCCAGCACTTCTTACTCAGCAGCAGCAGCACTGAGCTGCCTTGTCTGGGCTTGCACTCCTGGGTCAGCATTATCCCTCTGCAGCCCAAACCCACCCTCTGGCTTTAGGGTGGTGGCAGCTGCCTGGGAAAGCACTCTGTGTGTGTGTGTGTGTGTGTGATGCCATCCCCTTTTCCAGGAAAAACCAGCAGGATCAGCAGGCTGCAGGCCAGGCCAGCCAGGCTGCTCCTCTCCAGGCAGCAGCACAGAGTGGGGGTTTTGGTGGCTGGAATTGAGCTGGAAAGGGGATCAGGTGGTGCTTGACACTGCTCCTCTTCCCAGCTCCCTTATCTGCTCCTGCCAGGGCTGCTCCGTGGTGGAGGCTTGGGAAGGGATCAGAAACGCAGCAGGAGCCTGTGGACACCAGCCCTGACTTGCAGGGATGGGAGTGAGATTTGGCATGGGAGGGAAGCAGCACTGGATGGAAAATGTCTGATGTTTGCCTTGGAAAGGAGCTGGGGACGGGCTGAGCACGGCTCTGACGTCAGTGGCACTGAGCTCATGGCCCTTCCTTCAGCTCCTGTTTGTCTCTGCTTGCAGCCCCACCGTGGCATGGCAGGGACTCACCCCTCATCCTGCTCCTGCCTCTCTCCAGGGGCTCCAGCCTGGACAGCTCCCTGAGCCCCAAAGTCGCCTCAGCAGCCTCCTGTCAGCTCTCTGAGGCCTCCTGGCCTCACCCCGACCCGCTCTGGTGGCAGACAAAGCTCTCCCCACCCAGAAAATCAAACCCCTGAGCCTTCTGCAGCTCAAGGAACATCCCCAGCAGCACCTGGCTCAAAGTCAGGGCAGACACTGAGCTGCTGGGTGGCACAGCAGTGACCACCTGCTGCACCCCTGTCTGCCCATCCCACCCGTCTGTCCATCCCACCCTTGTCTGTCCATCCCATCCCTGTCTGCCCATCCCAACTCTATCTGTCCATCCCATCTCTGTCTGTCCATCCCATCCCTGCCTGTCCATCCCACCCCTGTCTGTCCATCCCACCCCTGTCTGTCCATCCCATCCCTGTCTGTCCATCCCACCCCTGTCTGTCCATCCCACCCCTGTCTGTCCATCCCATCCCTGCCTGTCCATCCCACCCTTGTCTGTCCATCCCATCCCATCCCTGTCTGCCCATCCCAACTCTATCTGTCCATCCCATCTCTGTCTGTCCATCCCATCCCTGTCTGTCCATCCCACCCCTGTCTGTCCATCCCTGTCTGTCCATGCCTTCCTGTCCATTTCTGTCTGTCTATCCCATCCCTGTCTGTCCATCCCTGCCTGTCCATCCCATCCTGTCCAACCCTGTCTGTCCACTCCATGCCTGTCTATCCATGCCTGTCTGTCTATCCCATCCCTGCCTGTCCATCCCATCCCATCCCATCCCACCCCATCCCATCCCATCCCATCCCATCCCATCCCATCCCATCCCATCCCATCCCATCCCATCCCATCCCAGTCTGTCCAGGCTCCCCCCAGAGCCTCCAGGGCAGGATTTGCTGTGTGCCAGCTCTCTCTGGGCTCGGTGGCAGCTCTGTCACCGTGTGGGGAGTGAAGTGCCCCAGCTGAGGCGCAGGGAGCGGGCTGGGCACAGCCCCAGGCCTGGCCTCGCCCACGCTGTCACCCTGCACGCCGGGGCGGCCACCGGGGCTGCACAACTCCTGTGCAGCTGCACGGGAGCTTTGGGAAGTGCCCGGAGGGCCCGGGAACTCCTGCATTCCCCAGAGCCTGCTGCTCCAGCAGCATCCCACCTCCCGTAGGTGGGGCGGTTGTGAAAGAGGGGAACATCACCGGGGAGATGGGCAGGCAGGAGCAGGGAACAGGGAGCAGGGAAGGGACGCTGCTGTGCACGGGCAGGGCACACCCGCAGCTTGGGCAAGGCGGGGAGCTCGCTGCGCTGGGAGCCCGGCCGGCTCTCCTGCCCGGCCCTCATTACCTTAATTGCATTCGCCTCGGAGGCTCCATCAAGTCCCAGCTCAGCCGTGTGTGGCGTCCCGGGGCTGGCTGGCACCCAGGGAGGGGAGCCAAGGGGTGGAGGAAGGCTGGGAGAGGAAGCTGCAGCTCCCTCCTGGAGCAGGGAATGGCCTGGCCCCGCATTCCGGGGCTCCCTGGGGCCGTGCCAGGGCAGGGGGACAGGCTGGCACCCGGGGGTGCTGGGCATTGCTGGGAGGGTCTCACATCTCGCACCTGAGGCTTCGGTGCTGGGATTTTCCTGCCCTGGGTGCTCACATCCTGCCCTGGGTGCTCACATCCTGCCGGTGCAGCGAGGGAAAGTCAACCACAAGTGGAGATGTCCCTTTTAGTGGCTTTGTTTTCCTAGAGCAGGAGCCTCTGAGCACCCAGCCAGTCCCCCAGGCTGAGCACCCAAATCCCTCCTTCCCTGTGCCACCCCTGCCAGGCTCCTCCAGCACCCTCTGGCCCACCCCAGCTCCCTCATCCTGCCCATCCCCGTGCTGGGGAGCACACAGGAGCTGCTCACTCCTCCTCGCAGACTGCCTGCATCCCTACCCGACCCCATGGAGCGTCCCAGGGATCCCCCACAGCCAGGGCTGGGCTGGGGGGTGCCACAGGGATGGAGCAAGGACAGTCATCATCCCTGCCTGAAGGATTTCCCGGGATCTGGGGCTCCTGTGGGAGCACGGGGGATGGAGAGGGGAGGTGGAGGGGGAGATGGAAATGGAGAAAGGAGAGGGGAGATGGAGATGATGGGATGGAGAGAGGGGAAATGAGGATGGGGATGGAGAGGGGAGATGGAGGAGGAGATGGAGATGTGATGGGGATGGAGATGATGGGATGGAGAGAGGGGAGATGAGGATGAAGGGGGAGAGAGAGATGGAGAAATGAGATGGAGATGGAGAGGAGAGATGAGGATGGAGAGGAAGGAAGGGCATGGAGAGGGGAGATGGAGAAATGAGATGGAGATGGAGAGGGGAGATGAGGATGGAGAGGAAGGAAGGGCATGGAGAGGGGAGATGGAGAAAGGACATGGAGAGGGAAGATTAGGATGGAAAGGGGAGATGGAGGAAGGGCACGGCGAGGGGAGATGGAGAGGGAAGATGAGGATGGAGGCGGGAGATGGAGAGCAGAAAAGGACATGGGGAGAGGAGCTGAGGATGATGGAGAGGGTGCAGAGGCTGGGGAGCTGTGCCCAGCACAGGAGGTGCTGTGGGGCAGGACACCCCGCACGGGCTGCCAGCCACTAGGTGTCCTCCGCGGCCCACACACGGGTGTCAGGGGCCCCAAAAATCTGGGCGTGTTGGAAAATCCCTCCAGAACACGGCAGCTCAGTCCCTCTGCACCTTGGGATCGCAGCGGATGCCTGGAGCTGAGCTGGGGCGTCACAATTCCATGGCTTTGGTGGGAAGGTGGATGCCTGGGCCTGGAGGGATGGGTCCATCCCTGGTGGATTATACTGAGTGTGATCCTCCTGGCTTTCCCGTGCTTTGGGAAAGGGGAAAATCCCCTGGGATTGCCGTGCAGGCAGCTCTGGGGAGCTGTGCTGGACCAGGCTCTCCATCTGCTGCTCCCTGCCCATCCTGCGGGTCCCGGGCAGGGTCGGCGCCCTCGGGATCCCCTTCCAGCAGCACCAGGGCTCCGCGGGGCTTTGACAATCCCCTTTCCTCTCCTCCTCCTCCTCCCCGCTGGAATTCCCCGCACGCTGGGAAGGGATCCGTTGGGTTTACAGCAGGGTGAACACCCCGGATTCCATCCCGGGGCTGAAATCCTGGAAATCCCGGCCCTCCCAGCTCTGTTTTTCCGTCCTGCAGAGACCTTGTCCCTAAACGGCCCGAGAGAAGAGTCCAGGCGGGAGCGGTGCTACCTCTGCAGGGTGCAGGAGGGAATTTCCTAAACACCCTGCAGAGCACACCCGGCAGCTTCCCATCCCCGCGTTCCCATAACCACATTCCTATCCCGCTGTTCCCATTCCCGCATTCCCATCCCTCTGTTCCCATCCCCACGTTTCCATCCCGCTGTTCCCATCCCGCCGTTCCCATCCCGCCGTTCCCATCCCGATGTTCCCATCCCCGCGTTCCCATCCTCGTGTTCCCACAACCACATTCCCATCCCTCTGTTCCCACCCCGCTGTTCCCATAACCACGTTCCCATCCCCCTGTTCCCATCCCTGGCATTCCCATCCCCACATTCCCATCCCGCCGTTCCCATCCCGCATTCCCATCCCCGCGTTCCCATCCCGCTGTTCCCATCCCCGCGTTCCCATCCCGGCGTTCCCATCCCCACGTTCCCATCCCCACGTACCCATAACTACGTTCTCATCCCCTCATTCCCATCCCAGTGTTCCCATCCCACTGTTCCCATCCCCGCATTCCCATCCCCACATTCCCATCCTGCTGTTCCCATCCCCGCGTTCCCATCCTGGCGTTCCCATCCCCACATTCCCATCCCCACGTTCCCATAACCACGTTCCCATCCCCTCATTCCCATCCCAGTGTTCCCATCCCACTGTTCCCATCCCCGCGTTCCCATCCTGGCGTTCCCATCCCCACATTCCCATCCCCACGTTCCCATAACCACGTTCCCATCCCCTCATTCCCATCCCAGTGTTCCCATCCCACTGTTCCCATCCCCACGTTCCCATCCCGCTGTTCCCATCCCCGCATTCCCATCCCCACATTCCCATCCCGCTGTTCCCATCCCCACATTCCCATCCCGCCGTTCCCATCCCGCATTCCCAACCCCGCGTTCCCATCCCCACGTTCCCATCCCCACGTACCCATAACCACGTTCCCATCCCCGCATTCCCATCCCCTCATTCCCATCCCCACGTTCCCATCCCGCTGTTCCCATCCCCACGTTCCCATCCCAGTGTTCCCATAACCACGTTCCCATCCCAGCATTCCCATCCCCACGTTCCCATCCCCACGTTCCCATCCCGCTGTTCCCATCCCCGCATTCCCATCCCCACATTCCCATCCCGCTGTTCCCATCCCCACGTTCCTATCCCAGTGTTCCCATAACCACGTTCCCATCCCAGCATTCCCATCCCCACGTTCCCATCCCCGCATTCCCATCCCCTCATTCCCATCCCGCCATTCCCATCCCAGTGTTCCCATAACCACGTTCCCATCCCCACATTCCCATCCCCACGTTCCCATCCCCGCATTCCCATCCCCTCATTCCCATCCCCGCGTTCCCATCCCGCCGTTCCCATCCCGGCTGAAATCCCCGGCTGAACGCCGCGTTATCTTATCAGCGCCCTCATTATCCCGGCTGGAGCACCGTGTAAACAGCCGCGGCACACCGCTCCCCGCGACAATCTCCTGGCCAAACAAAGCCACTCCGGGCCTCGAGTGATGCTCGAGAGGGGGGGATTCCTGTACCTGCCGCTGTTTGAACAAGCCAGCGGCAAACACAGAACGCTCCCTGCTCGGGGAGCTCGCCGTGCACCTGCTCGGCCCAGTTTCATCACAGGAAGGTGTCTGTGGGAGCTGCTCATTAAAATCCTGGCAGCTCGTCAGGAGCCGCTCTGTGCAGCTCCGAACCTGGAATTTGGCTGAGGGAGGGAGATAACGCCGGCAGGAGCTGCCAGGGGAGGGTTTTTGTACACTCCGGGCTGTCGGGCTCTCGGGTTTGATGTCTCATTCCGGAGGATGGCACCTCCGCTGGCACAGCAGCTCTCAGGGCTGAGTGGGGAAGGGCTCGCTCGTGCTGGGATCACAGAACTGCGGAGCTGCCCTGGGCACCAGTCAGAGAGCAGAGGAGGAGACGGCAGAACGCTCAACACGTCCTCAGCCCGTTTCTTTCTTCTTTCATTCATTCCCTGCCGCTGCTGTGGGGCTTAGAGCAGTCCCTGGGCTGCTCCGCTGCACCGCTGGGGACAGGCCAGGGATTTCCATGCTCTTCCCCAGCGTTCCAGCCCTTCCAGCTTTCCCTGGTGCCTCCTCCTCCTCTGAGTGCCCCAGCCCGGCTGGAGCAGAGCCCTTGGCCGCCTTCCTCCCGTATTGAGAGAGAGAAAGGGAGGCTGGGGAGGAAGAACAGAAACTAAATTAGTCTCCCAGCTGGGAGCAGCGATTCCAGGAGCCTGTCCAAGTCCTTCTCCACCAGCAGGCTGCGGTGCAGCCCCTCACCTCCTGCCTCAGCTCTGTGCTAACTCCTCCCGTGGGCTGGGGGCTGTCCGCTCACTCCCCACCCCGCTCCCCCTCCCCTCTCAGCTCCTGCCTCACGTTTTCCCTTCCTTTCCCCGTGTAAATAACACCACATATGGCCCCAAACCGCTCCTGACAGCAGCCAGAGCTGAGCCGAGCAAGCAGCATCCCCCAGCAGCCTGGGCAGGCTGCAGGAAAGAAAAAAAAAAAAACCTCATCGGGAGGAGAAAGGGAAGAGTTTTAGACAGGAACTCAAATATAACGTGGCAGAAAATCCCCCTGGGTGTTGTGCTTTGATTGCTTTGGTTTCTTGCAGGAATGTGATGGTGCTGGAGATGATTTCTGGATCACTCCACACGTTGAAATGAGGCTCTGGTGCACAGGATGCTTTGCACTCTTACCCTGGGTCCACACCAGCTCTTTGCATTTATCCAGCAGTTGCTGAATGGTGACTGAGAGGAAAATTTAACTGCACTTTTGGGGAGTTTGTTTTGTTTTGTGTGGGGGTTTTTTGTTTGTTTGTTCGGGGTTTTTTGTGGTGGTTTTTTTGGTTTTAGTTTGTTTGGTTTGGTTTTGGTTTTGTTTTTGAAGCTGGAGAGATTAGAAGTGAGAGAAAAGGTAAAGCCTTGTCCATTCTGGGCTGAATCCTGGTTTCAGCAGCTCCCTAGTTCAGGGAACTGCATTTCCTCTCCATCTGCAGCCTGCCCTGCTCTCAGAGGATGGGTTGCACCTCTCTGATGAAGTGCAGGAGCACTCTGAGACCAGAGCTGAAACAATTCCTGTTCCCTGAAGGGATGTGCAGTAAAAGGGGCAATACAGAGCTTTAGAGTGAGAATCCTCCGAGCCCTGACATGCTGTAAAAAGAGTCTATAAGGCTTAAGATCAGTGGGGAAAGGAAGCTGGGCTGGTCCTGGCACTGTCAAGGGGGAGTTCTGTGCATTCCCAGGGTCAAACTGGGACGTGGAAAGAGAATTCTGCAAAATCATTCACCTGACACAGCCTGAGAAAGTGTGTTCTCAGGAAGAGAGTCTGTTACTTATCCTGAAAATTGGTGACATTAACAACAGCAGGGAATCTCTTCTGGCTTGGGATGGAGATGAATTCCCTCAGCAGTGTTCACTGGAGCAGTGAGGAGAGGCACTGCCCTGCCCCGGGCTTTGAGCAGCAACGGGGGCACCACGCTAAGAAAGCAACCTCGGCTTCAGGGAGGAGCTGCTGATTCAAAATGAGAGTGAAATGGAAAGGCAAACAAAGCCCGCAAAGGAGATCCTCGGTTTCAGACGGGCAAAACCTCCCTGGTGGGGAGAAATCCACAGGAATGAAAATTGGACTCAGGAGCTCAGAAGAGCGATTGGAATTTTTCCTTAAAAAAAAAAAAAAAAAGAAAAAAAGAAAAGAAAAAATACCAAGCAGGGTTCAAAACGTTCGAGAGGACACCTTCCAAAGGAGTTTTCCAGTTCCAGCTGGATGAATAACCACCTCAAAAGGATGCTAAGAGTCATCGGAATGCCTGCGAGGGATGGAGAAACAGGCCAGATGAGCAGAGAGAGCAGAGGTCGGCGTGTGGAGGAATCAGCTGTCAAAAGCCAGGCTGAGTAACCTCGAAAGAGGCGCTAAAATAACCGGCCCCGGGTCCTTTGGGTGCAGAACAAAAAGGGCAGCGAGGAGGGGAGAATTTTGCAATCGGAAAGGGGTAGGGATGAGTCTGAGGATTGCCTCAAAAGGGCTTAATCATCAGTGGGAAAAGGGCTGAGCGTGGGGCAAGTGCAGGCAGAGGTTCTCAAAGGGAAATTGCCAAGTTCCTGGTAGAGGCAGAACTCAGAGCTCGCTCTCTGGGGAGGAGGATGCAGGGAAAAAATCCTTCTTGCCTCTGGTTCTGAGGAGTGGGGGAAAGCACGGGTCCTCCAGCAGGGTTCTCAACATCTCAGCATGCCACAGGGTCAGAGCACCCGGTTCAGGATCTGCAGCTAAAAGGGGGATGGAGCTGGGAGAAATGATGGTAATTTTTTACAGAAATGCTGCTTCATTCCTCAGCAGGATGTCACAGAATCCTGGAGTGGTTTGGGTTGGAAGGGACCTTAAAAACCATCTCGTTCCACCCCCTGCCATGGGCAGGGACACCTCCCACTAACCCAGGGCGCTCCAACCTGGCCTTGGACACTTCAGGGATGGGGCAGCCAGAGCTTCTCTGTGCCAGGGCCTCCCCACCCTCACAATCAGAGGAAATTTTTCAGGGGAGAAGAGCTAAGATTGCAGATAAATTGAAAACAAATGTAACTGTGGCCGCCTAGGTTGTTTTTCTGACTGGTTGTTTTTTGTTTTCTAAAAGAATTCAACTTGTGATAGAGCCTTGGGCGGGGGGGAAGGAAAAACCTCTCTCTTCTGAGGAAGGCAGCTGTGATATGATTTATCCTGAGATTACTGCAGCAGATCCGAGCCCTGCTTCCGTGTCCTCCTCCTTCCACGTGAGCTGTGACCCCAACTCTGAGATTACAGACCCAGATTCCAGGGTCCTGCTGTTCTTCCCAAACCCAGCAAGTCCAGGTCTGCTCTGCTCCCCTGCACAAAGCAGTGAGAAACCCGAGCCTGTCCTTCCCCTTTTCCTTACTTGCCTCTCCTCCTGCTCAGGCATGTCCCTGAGGAGGCCAAAAGTCAGGGCTGGGGAGCCCCTGAAGTGACACGGGGGAGAGGAGCCAGCTGGCAAGGGAATGACTCTGGGAGAGGTGGCAGCAAAAGGGGAAGAGGGGCAGAACAAAAAGTTAAGGGCAGAGAAAACATTTTCGCTCCAATTTGCGAGAAACCTCCCCGTTGTGCATTAGCAAAAAAATCTCTTTTTCTGCAGCAGCTGCAGCCTCGAGCTACAGCCTGGGAGCTGGGGAGGATGAAAGCAAAGGAAGAGGTGGGAGAGGGCCCAAGCCTGGCTCAGGCAGCGGGGTGTGGGATGTGGGAGCTGCAGCAGGGCCTGGGCTGTCAGCGCCTTCTGCTGCTCCCCAGCACTGCCCTGGCAGCACATCTGAGCCTGCACAGCGGGAAGGGGCTGCAGGGAGCAGGGATGGGGATGGAGAGGAGGGGAAGGGGGAGTGGCAGGGGAGCTGTGCTGCCCAGGGGCACCTCAGTGGCCAGAGACTGCCCAGGGCTCCCTCAGGGTCAGGCTTTGCCAGGCAGAACTTTCTCCAGCGCTGCCTGCTCCAGATAAAAGCTCCTCTCAGTGCCCTGGCTGGCAGGCAGCAGTTCCACTCCAGCACCAATTCTGCTCTTGGCACTGCAGGAGCAGATGGGAAGATCTCCTAGCTCCCTTGGAAGGGCCTTTCCTGACTCTGGGGTTTTTGTTCTTTTATTTAAAACCACAGTTCACGTCTCCAGCGCTGAGCTGTGCTGCTCGTAACCCCCCAGATGCTGCACTGAGCAGGTCTGCTCCTGCTCTGGCTCAGGGGAGGGGTTCAAAGTGCTCCTGCAGGGCAGGGGAGGGGGTTGGCAGCTGCTTGCTTCATCATCCCTTTCAGAGCTGATGTGTGACCTCGCAGCTCTGGCCACCCCAGGCTGCGGGTTCTGCCCTCCCTGCATCCCTCCTTCGGGGGGTTTATGGGCAGAGCACCCCTGCCCTCTCTCCAGGTGCTCCATCCGGACCTTCTCACCCTCCAGCAATGCCAGATGAGCCCGGGGCAGTGCCACCCATCCTCCGAGGGGCTGGGAACGCCCTCCCCAGTTCCGAGAGGCCAAGCAGCCCCTGAAGAGCATGAGAGAACCCAACCCCTTCCAGCAGCCAAGGCGCCTGCCCTGCCAGGACTGATCCTTACACCAAATGCAACACTTCCATGAAACCCTGGGTGACTGCAGTGCCAAGGGAGGGCTGTAATGCCCTTCTGGGCCCTGTCCTTCTCTGTCCTGTCCTTCTGTGCCCTGTCCCCTTCTCTGTCCTGCCCTTCTCTGTCCTGTCCTTCTGTGCCCTGTCCCCTTCTCTGTCCTGCCCTTCTCTGTCCTGCCCTTCTGTGCCCTTCTGTGCCCGGTCCTTCTGTGCCCTGTCCCCTTCTGTGCCCTTCTGTGCCCTGTCCCCTTCTGTGCCCTGCCCTTCTGTGTCCTGCCCTTCTGTGCCCTGTCCCCCCTTCTGTGCCCTGCCCTTCTGTGCCCTGCCCTTCTCTGTCCTGCCCTTCTGTGCCCTGCCCGGTGCCCTGAACGGCAGCATTGCAGGAGCTGTGCAGGAAATGCAGCCCGGCATCCCCTGCTGCTGTGCAGGAGGCTCTGCTCGCAGGGAGCGGCTCCGGGGCTGTTGGGAGCTGGTGTTGGGAGCAGGGGCCCCTCTTTCTGACCCCACCTCCTTTCCCCCTTTTTACGAGGAGCTGGCCCCTTTCAACTGACAGCGGGGCTTTGCTGCCAGGCTTGTTAGCTTTAGCTGGAGCGATTTCCTTTGAACTCGGCTTGAATGAACATCTCCATGGCAATGGGACCGGGGCTTTGTCTCCTCGCAACCTGCCCTTCACCCTCCGCACCAGGTTCCAGCGGGAGGTGGGCAGGGATGGGCAGGGCACCCCGGCCCACAGCACCAACCCTGCTGGGGACAGCGCAGGGCCAGGCAGGGCTGCTGCTGCTGCTGCTGCTGCTGCTGCTGCTGCTGCTGCTGCTGCTGCTGCTGCAGCTGCTGCCGCTGCTGCCCGGCACCTCCCGAGGGGCAGCAGATGATGCTGGCAAGGTCCCTCCCTGCCCAGGTTGGAGGAGCTGAAGCGGTGGATGTGGAATCGAAGTGCAATCGAAGCCTTTTCCTGAGGCTGGAAAAGACCTTTGAGGTCATCGAGTTGTTGTAAATGTAAACAGACAACGAATTTAAAATTTAGCAGCAATTTTAACAGCAATTTAATCTAAGATTAAGCATATGCAAAAATTTGGCAATGATTAATTAAGTCTGGTTAGGGTTCTGATAAGGCAGGAGCAAAAACAATCGGGGTACGGGGAGGGCTTCTCACCCCACCTCAGGTACAAAACAGAGCAATTCAAACTAAACTTATGTACTGTCTGCTAATGCATATTCATCAATGTTTCCCCTAAAGTTCCTCCTATTTCTGATTCTAAAAATCCACGTCACTGCACTTCATGGCCCATGCTTCACTTGCTGCCAGGGGGTCTTGTGTCTTCTTTGGGTGGTCTTTGGGATGAAGGCTCACAGTCTTCCTCTGAATAACCTCTCTTATTACACATGTGTATTAAGCTTGTATTCTATAAGGGTTTGAACATTAAGACAATAAATCTCATATAATGAACAATTTTCTTGGAGTTTCCCCAACTCTCCCTGTCTTACGGATAAATTTAGCTTCAGTCTTATCTCAGTTTCTTCCTGTATTCTCATGAACATCTGCAGGAGAAGGGGGAAACCACTTCCCTCTTCTCTTTGGCACTCTACTTTTAATTAATATTTTCTTTTAAAATAAATAACAATATTGATTTTAATATAATATCAATTACTATAATAATACATTAATTATTTTAAATTTATTAATAATAATAATAATTAATATCAATATTTTAAAACACTGATCACTGTTTTCATTTTGTCAGCACGAACCATCCCTGTTCACCACAGAGCCCAACGCTCAGCCCAGCGCCACCACCGTGGCCACCAGGGTGAGAGCAAAGCACATTTCCCTCGGCCATAAACATTCCCAAACAGTCTTCCTGGGGCTGGGTCTCTCTGGGGCAGTGCAACTGCTGCATCCAAACTCAGATTTTTCCCTTTTTTCCCCTCCTCTCTCCCACAGCCATCCCCACCTCTGCTCCTTCTCCTCGGTGCCCGGGCAATGTGGTTCTCCCGTGCTCCTGGGACCATCTCCCTGTTTGCTGCTCTGATTCTCCTCCTTATTCCCCCTCCAGCTGCCCCCAGAGGGAAGATCCCTCTCTTTGGGCTGTTAGGAAGCTTGACTGAAATACTCCCCTGCCCGCCCTCCTGGGCTCCTGTGGCCAGCTCAGTCTCCTTGAGGGGCTTTGGAGGAATATCTCAGGGGATGGGATAAAAGATTCCAAAGGAGGCTCTCACCCCAGGATCAGTCCAAGGCTTTATTCTCAAAGGGTTCCAGGGAAAGAGGGTGAACGAGGAAGAGCCTGGGTTTATCTGGTCTCTGTCTCAGGGTGGATAGCTGGCCCTGAGCCAATAGGTTAAAGACAAGGGAAGGGAGGGTCAAACTCAATGTCTACAGGCTTCAGGGGGTTCTGGGGAAAAACCATTCCCCAGAGGAATACAACACTTGACCTTTGCAGTTCTGCTGCCCGTGCATCACCCCCAGCCCCGTCCAGCCCGGCCACCACACAAGGAGTCACTTCATCCCCTCCCTGTCCCACTGCTGCTCCCAGCCTGGCCCACGTCGGGCTGTTTGGCAGGACTGGGCTCTCCCCAACAATATATTTTTTTTTTGCCTCTTGTGCAGTGAGAGGCTGCTTTTGCAGCCAACTCTGTAGGTGGGAAAAAAATTTAAAAAATAAATTAAAAAAAAAGAAAAAAGAGGCCTTTTTCTTGGAATGTCGGGTAAATTCTTTGGGAGCTGCAAATCACAGTTCGGCTGCTTCTTTTTGGAGAATAAAAAAAACCAGTGTAAACTGTAAACAGTGCAGGGCTGCTCCTCTTCACCCTTTTCTCTGCTCCTAAACACCCTGGGCAGGCACTGCCCTCCCTGCTCCCCACTCCCAGCACCCTGGGCAGCCCCAGGTGGGTGTTGGATGGGCAGGGAGGTTTTGCTGGGGGTTACACTGAGGTCAAGGCTGTTCCAAAAAGATTTGGAATCTTTTGGATTTGGGGATTTGGGGAGCAGGACACGCTGGGGCCAGTGCAGGGACGAGGCTCAGAGCTCAGTTGTGCTGCTTTGATTTCCTCTTCCACCTCTTTCTTCCCCCCGGGCGCTTTCCCTCCCTGCTCAGAGGGAGCTGGCGCAGCTGGATCCCAGCAGGCACTTTTCATTCCCTGTTAATGAGAAACTCCTGCACTTTGTCCCTTGAAACAGAGCCACGTTCTCCACGTGGGAAGGGCTCTGGCTGAGGTTACGGGAGAGGGGAAGGGATGGGGGGAATCAGAGCCTGCCTGGAGCCAGGGAATGGGGATCCATCCCCTCCCCACCTCCCCCAGCCCCGTGCTGAGCACAGCAGGCACGGAGCAGCCCCCACGCTGCCAAAATCCTGACTCAGGGGCTGCTGGGGTGGTGTCCTGCAGCTGCACGATGGGGTCACTCCTCCCTCACCTCCTGGGAGGGCTGGGCTGGCGGGGAGCAGCTTTGGGGAATCCCAGATGGTCCCAAAAGCAGGTTCAGGAGTGTCCCACCCTGGGAAGGAGGGAAGGGGAAGTTTCTCTTCCTTGAGCCTCAGGAGCATTTTCCCCTCCTGCCTCTGCTCTGAGCAAGCAAAGCCCAGTGCCCCAGGCTCTGCCTCCCTCCTGCTGTGCCTCAGGCCTCTTATCTCCAGCAAAAGGTCTCTCTTCCCTTGACAGGAGTGCCCTGACCCTTCCCAGGCTCCATCCCAGCCAGGAATTCCTGTTCCCTGGCACTCCTGGCCCTGAGCTGTGAGGGGAGCCTGATGTGATTTCTCCCGCAGCGCCAGGCGCCGCTCAATTAATCCTGGGCTGCAGCTTTCCTCAGAGCCAGGAGGAAATTCCTCACCCAGCAGCAGCAGGAGGGATTCTCTCCAGCCTGGCACTTCCAGCTCCAAGCCTGCCTGGCCTGGAAGTGCTTGGGAGGGCAGGCACAAACAGGAGCATCCTCTTTTGTCCCTGATCAGTGCCTGAGCTTTGGGATGCTCTGGGATGCTCTGCCTCGGTGCTTTGGGCAAGCAGAGGAGGCTTCCCACTGCTCTGATTCCAGCTCCTGAGCCCCCTTTTCTGCTTTTTCTGCTTTTTCTGCTTCTCTGAATCACCAGCTGATCGTGGAGCCCACTGCTTTCACTCTGCAGAAAGACACGTCCCAAACTCCAGAGTCACAGCTTGAGCCAAACCTCTCCAGCCTCTGGAGTACTTGAAATTCAGAGTTTAGGCCTTTCCTGAGGGAGGGTTGGGAGCTCTGGGGATTTGAGTCTCCATTTTTGGGGGGTGGCTTCTCAAAAGGTGCTGCTGATTTCTCTCACCTGCCCCAGAAAGGGAAGGCAGACGCTGGGCTGGAGAGAAGAAAAATATTCCCAGCTCTGGAGGCTTCTCAGTTTTTGCATTCCTGCTTTCCCCACCTCCTTAAAGGGGGGAGGGCGAGCGAGGGGAACAGGAAACTCTCAGACAGCTGTGATTTTTCACCAGAACCCGACAAAACGCCTGAGCTGGGCAGCTGCACTTTGAGGTGGGTCGTTAAAATGACACAGCAGCTTGGCTGGGCTGCAGGGGAGCAGGGAGAGCTTGGAGAGCAGAGCTGGGGGAAGCCCCTGCTCTGAAAGAGACCAAAATAAAAAATAAAAAATAAAAATAATTAAAAAAAAAATAATAAAAAATAAAACATCCAAAGCACAAAACAAAACAACCCTCAAACTTTGGAAAGACTGACTGGAGATATGAAAAACATTCCTGTAAATTCTGATACCATGCCCAGCTGGAGCTGCTGTGGTGTGGGAGCAGGGTAAAAGGTCACCTGGAAGAGTTTGGTTTCCTTTGCTGGCCTCGTGCTCCTCCTGCTTTATCAGAGGAGCTGAGGCCAGGCGAGGAAGGGATTATTTATTTGGTTCTGCTTTGCTCCATCCCCCAAACGCCACATCAGCAGCAAACTGCAGGATGACCTCAATGAGGAACAGATTGTCCCTTGGCCTGCCTCCATCTCGCTGCCTGTGGGGACACCAACCTTGAGCTGGGGAGAGACAGACGAGGGAGGCTGGACTGGTTCCAGGAGCCACGCACTGGGAGAACGTTAGCAGGGAGCTGGGGCTGGGTTTGGGAGCTCCAGGAGGGTTTGGGAGCCCCAGGAGGGTTTGGGAGCTGGGGCTGGGTTTGGGAGCCCCAGGAAGGTTTGGGTGCCCCAGAAGTGTTTGGGAGCTGGGGCTGGGTTTGGGAGCCCCAGGAAGGTTTGGGTGCCCCAGAAGTGTTTGGGGGCTGGGGCTGGGTTTGGGAGCTCCAGGAAGGTTTGGGTGCCCCAGAAGTGTTTGGGGGCTGGGGCTGGGTTTGGGAGCTCCAGGAAGGTTTGGGTGCCCCAGAAGTGTTTGGGGGCTGGGGCTGGGTTTGGGAGCTCCAGGAGGGTTTGGGAGCCCCAGGAGGGTTTGGGAGCTGGGGCTGGGTTTGGGAGCCCCAGGAAGGTTTGGGAGCTGCAGGAGGGTTTGGGAGCCCCAGGAAGGTTTGGGAGCCCCAGAAGGGTTTGGGAGCTGCAGCAGGGTTCGGGATTACAGCAGGGTTTGGGAGCTGGGGCTGGGTTTGGGAGCCCCAGGAGGGTTTGGAGTTACAGTAGGGTTTGGGGAGATGCAGAAGGTTTTGGGAATTGCAGAGGGGTTTGGGAGTTAAGGCAGGTTTGGGGAAAAGCAGGAGGGTTTGGGAGCTGGAGAAGGGTTCGGGAATGGAAGCAAGGTTTGGGAGCTGCAGGAGGGTTTGGGAGCTGGAGCAGGGTTTGGGAACAGGAACAGGGTTTGGGAACTTCAGCAGGGTTTGGGAAAAGGAACAGGGTTTGGGAACAGGAGCAGGCTTTGGGAAGAGGAGCAGAATTTGGGAGCTTCAGCAGGGTTTGGGAACAGAGGCAGGATTTGGGAGAAGAAGCAGAGTTTGTGAGGTTCAGGATGCTTTGGAAGGTGAAGAAAGGTTTGGGACCTGCAGCAGGATTTGGGAATCACAGCAGGGTTTGGGAATCACAGCAGGGTTTGGGAATCACAGCAGAGTTTGGGAACAGGAACAGAGTTTGGGAATCACAGCAGGGTTTGAGAGCAGCAGCAGGGACTTCAGGAGCAGGCACAGGAGGGATTTTATTCCACCACCTCCAATGTGATGTCTCCCTGGCATCACCCAGCCGAGATTCCCACCCAGTGTCAGTCCAGAGCTGTTCCTGGGCAGAAATCACACGGTGCCCTGGCCCTGAGGTGCTGTCCCTGTGCCCCAGGCTGCTCTGGTCAGCCCCTGTCCCCCTGCAGCCACCAGCCAGGCTGCAGTGACAGCACAGAGCAGCGTCCCGTGCCCCCAGGGCTGGATTAGCTCAGTGTCTGTCTGTCTGTCTGTCTGTCTGCGGGCAGAGAGCAGGATGGGAAGAGCCTGGCTGGGAATCCCTGCTCAGTGCCGGGGTGTTTGCCCTGTGTGGATGCCCAGAGCAGGGATGGGGACAGCTCCAGGAGACTTCTTTCTGTGGGTTTTAATGGGATTCTTGCATTTCTGCAGCATTTGAGAGCCACAGAGCTGAGTCCAGGAGAGGAACAGAAAAAATTATTCCCCAGCCACATCCTGTCCCCTGTGCCCACAGGGACACTTCCCCCAGTCTGATTCCAGGGCTGCAGAGGTAAAACCCTACTTTGGTGTAAAATCTGTTCCAGAAGGACAATCCCAGGAGAGTTTATTCCACGAAAACAGAGCTTTTTGCTGTTCTCACCTAACTGAGAGGTGCCTGAGAGCCCAGGAAGAGCAGGAGGCTCTGCTGTGGCAGGCTGGGGCTGCTGTGGAACAGCTCTCCTTCCCCATTTCCAGCTCTTTCCCAATTTCCAGCTCACTCATGCATTCCAAGAGTCCCAGCTCATTCCTTCCAGCCTGAATCAGGCTGGGATTTCGGGGATGCTGATGCTCTGCCCACGTCCTCGATTCCAGGAAATGGGTTCTGGGAAGTTTGGCTGGAGGAACCTTAAATCAGAGACAGAATGGCAGAAGTGGTGACTCTGTCTCTGTCCTGATCATCTCCAGCTGCTTGTTTCAAGCTGGTCCCAATGATTTGATGAGAAGAAAATAAAATAAAATAAAATAAAATAAAATAAAATAAAATAAAATAAAATAAAATAAAATAAAATAAAATAATACATATAATATAATATAATATAATATAATATAATATAATATAATATAATATAATATAAAGCAAATAATATAAAACAAATAACATAATATAATACAAATAATATATAATATAATATAATATAATATAATATAATATAATATAATATAATATAATTAATATCATTTATCAAACTATTTCCAATGACTTTTAAGATCTCACTGACACAAATGCTGTCCCCAGGTGTCCATCTGTCCATAAATAAACGAAATAGACATTTTGGTTAACTTGAGTTTGGGGTTTTTTTTTTAATTTTGTTTTTGGTTTTTGGGGTTTTTTTTAAGCTGTTTGACTCAGTGGCTGCTGAATTCTGCCTCAGTGCTTCAGAAAAGCACAGGAAATATTTCCAGCTAAATCTGCCAGAAAAAAAAAAAAATTGCATTTTCCTTCAGGCTGAATTTCAAACATAAATTGTTGGGGGTTTGGGGAGGGGGTTCTGCTTCCCAGTGAGTTTCCACAAAATAGATCTTTTCCTTCGCTCTGGAAAAAAAAAAAAAATGAAATTCAGGCCACTGCAGATGCTGAAATGCCAAATGACTTTCAAGCAGGAGAAAATGTTGGAATTGTGAGAATAAAACATATGGCACTTTGGAGGAAGATTGGAAGGGAAAAGCACAATTGTACAGCTGAACTGAGGGTGTTTTATTATTCAGAATGAAAATACTTTCTTTTCGCTAAAGGCAGCCAGAATTTTAAGCAGACCTGGTTTATTTTCTGGAATTGATTGATTTTTTTTTTTTTCTTCTTTCTCCCCAAAGACAAACAGCATTATTGATTCTGATTATTTGGATTGTGGCTGGATTAGGTCAATTATTGCATCACTTCAGTGAAAAAAAAAAAAAAAAAAAAGAAAAGACCTTTAGGAACTTGTTTTATGTGCGAGTGGAGAAAAATGGAAACTACAAATGAGATTTTTCCAGTTTAAGGCAAAAATAGTCCCCACTGTGCCTGTCTGTCTCTGACAGCAGATTTGGGACAGTTCTGCCTTTAAACACAGGAGGTGAGGTGGGGTGGAGAAAATCCCCAATTCCTTCATTTTCTTTTTGTCGTTTCGCTGTACACAGGAAAATTTGGGTTGGGAATGAGCCGGGGGGGAAATGTCAGGGCTGTGCTGGCTGAGTCCTCCTCAGCTCCCACAAATTCCTGCCTGGCTGAGGAGCCCCCAAAGCTCCCAGGACCTTGGGCTGGAAGATTCTGTGGTTCCCTGGCGTTATTTCCACCACTTACCCCACCAAGCCATCCCCATTTGGCTGCCTTGCCCTGTGAAATGTGGGTCAGGATGAAATGGGATCCAGAGCTGTGGGGACGAGGAGCTCCCCTGACCCTTTTTGCAGCTGGAGCACAGCACCTCATTAACCTTGGTTGATTCCTTGTGGTTTTTTATTGCTCAAAAACCCCTCCTGGTCCCCCTCTCCAGCTCCTCTCCTCTTCTGTGGGCTGTGACTCTTCTCCAAATGTCCATTTTATAAATCACTCTAATTAGTTTTAGATCATCCTCGCTGTATTTATAGCGCTTGATTTAGGGTTCAGGTTGCTTCCGTTACATCTCCTATATTGCTTTGATTTTATTTATGGTGCTTCTGCTGCATTTGCATTGCTTCCCTTAGATGGATATCATTTTGGCTGGATTTACAGTGCATTTCTCCTGTTAGATTTATATCACTTTAATGAGATTTATATCCTTTTAGAATTTGAGGGCTTCGCTGAGATTTATAATGTCTCTCACACCCGGCTCGCCTCGCACAGAAAATCCACATCCTTTTTTGTTTTAAAGGATATTAACTCCAAACACTGGCATTGCTTTATCAGCTCTTTGGTCAGCCTCCCAATTAAAAATTCATCACTTTGAGGGTGTTTTTTTGTTTGTGTTTTGGGTGGTTTTTTTTTTTGGGTGGGGGGGTTGTTTGTTTGTTTTCCTTTTTTTTGGGTTTGGTTTTTGTTTGTTTGTTTGTTTGTTTGTTTGTTTGTTTTGTTTTTTGGTTTTTTGTGATTTTTTTCTGGTTTTTTGTAGTTTTGGGGTTTTTTTGTTTGTTTGTTGGGGTTTTTTTGTTTGGGTTTTTTGTTTTGGTTTTTTTTGGTTTTTCTTGTTTTGGTTTGGTTTTTCTTGTTTTGTTTTGATTTTGGGGGGTTTTTTTGTGGTTTTTTTTTTGGTTGGTTGGTTGGTTGGTTGGTTGGTTTTGGTTTTGGTGGTTTGTTTTTGGTTTTTTTTTTTGTTTTTTTGGGGTTTTTTTGTTTGCTTTTTTGTTTGTTTTTTTTTGTTGTTGTTTGTTTGTTTTGTTTTGTTTTGTTTTTTGTTTTTTGGTTTTTTGGTTTTTTTTCCCCTTTAATTCCCACAGGAATCACTCCAGCCTAAACTGAGCTGGTTTAAATTAACCTCTCCCAAGCCAAGCAGCAGCAGGGATGTGGTGGAGAGCGTCTCCCTGCCTGGATTCCTCAACAGTGGAGGGGACACTTGGAGAGGCACCACTTTTATTCACGGGATGGTTTGGTTTGGAAGAGACATGAAAGCTCCTTCCCCCCTGGCAGGCTGTCCCTGGGGGCTGTTATTTCAGATGTTCCCAGCAGGATATTTGGTTGCTTTCATGGGAACACGTGATCCAGGGTGAAATATTCCCCCGGGCTCCTGTGGCTCAGTTTCCTTGAGGGGCTTTGGAGGAATATCTCAGGGAAACAGGGTAAAAGATTCCCAAAGAGGCTCTCACCCCCTGGGATCAGTCCAAGGCTTTATTCTCAAAGGGTTCCAGGGCAGAGAGAGAGAACAAGGAAGAGCAGGACTTTATCTGGTCTCTGCTCAGGAGAGAGAGCTGGGCCTGAGCCAGTAGGGTCAAGATAGGAAGGAAGGGTCAGACTACGTGGTCACAGGCTTCAGGGGGTTCTGGGGAAAAAAACATTCCCAGAGGAATACAACACTCTCCATCCCTGGAAATGGCTGGAAGGTTTTCCCTCTGCCCACTGAGAGCATCTTTCATCGGATCCCAGAACAGTCTGGGAATTAAAACCCATTAAAACTCATTTTGTCCCACGAGCAGGGACATTTCCACTAAATCAGGCTGCTCCAAACCCTGGCTTTGAACACTTCCAGGGATGGGGACAGCTTCAGAGGACTTGTTTCAGTGGGTTTTAATGGGATTCCTGCATTTCTGCAGCATCTGAGAGCCACACAGGCCCAGAGCTGAGTCCAGGAAAGGAAAAAAGAAAATTATTCCACCTCCCAACGTCTTCATCATGCCCTGTCCTCCTTTTTCTCTCTCTGACCTCCCCCTCTTTGTGTTTGTTCTCTCTGTGAACAGGACAGAGGCAGGAGGGAGGGGAGGAATGTGCTGCAGAGATCCTGCTGCGGGTAGTTGGATCCAGATGTTCAGGGCAGGAGCAGGGCTGTGTGAGCAGGGCAGAAAAGGGCTGGAGCAGGAAAACAAGGAACAGCAAGCCTGCCTCAAACACAAAGGGAATGGGAATTCGACTCTTCACGTACAACTTCTGCCCTCAGCAGAGGACAGGGGTGCAGAAGGGGCACCTGCCCACATCTCCAGTGCCACAGGAGACATCCACAGAGCAGCTTTGATGGTGTAAGGAACAGTGCTGACCATGAGGGAGATTTTTCCAATAATTTCCTTCTACTTCCCAAATCATCAGTGGGAATTCTGAAGTGTCTCCTGGCAGACCAGAGCCTTCCACGTGATCCTTCCTAAGGAAGGGCAGCCCAGTTTTGGCTGGGTGATCTCCCCCAGCTCCCACCATTCAGGATTTCTCTCTCTGGGCTTCGGGAGGCCTGGGAGGGATCCTCACCTGGACTGTGTGGTGTGGCCTCAGAGTTATTATTTTGTGGCACTTCCCTCTCCCATCCCAACCAGGTAACACCAGGCTTGTGCTCTCAGCCCCTTCCCATTAACTGATCCAGGAGAGAAGGGGCAGAACCCCCCCTGCACACCCCAAGAGCCTCCCCCAGTGCTGCCCTTCCCCCCAATGAGTGTGGAATCCCAACTAACGAGCGTCTAATCAGGGCAACATCCCCGCACCAGCATCTGCAGCAGCTTCAAAGCACTCAGCCAACTTCCCAGTGCTCTGCCACCCGGGCCTGCTCATTTAATTACAGCCCTGCTCAACCCCTTAATTGCCCCGCACAGAGAATAGGGTGGCGAGCAGGTCAGAGCCAGAAGATGCTGGGCATTGTTCTAAGCCACTAAAGCTGTTTTTTCACCCCCATTGAGAGGCTTGGTTTATGTAATTGCCAAGGAAAGGAGGGCATTGAGGAGGGGCAGCAGGGAACGCTCCCAAGGGACGTGGGATCGCTGGTAATTAATGAGGAATGACTCGAAGCCTGATTCCTTTCTGCAACAGTAAGATCTTCCACTGAACACCACAACACAAATCCTTTCCCAGGGCTTCAGATCAAGCCATAGGTCCTCGGCAGTAATATTCCTGATAATAGCTGGGGTTTAGTCTACAAGTTGGGGGACCGGGAGAGTGAAAAAAAAATCCAATTAACTCTCCCTGAGCTCTTTTAGCTCTGTAGTGCTGGGAACAATGGCAAATGGCTGCGTTTTGTGTGTTCAGCTCCCCAAAATGCTTGCCCTGATTGAATCCTTCAAAAAGCACTGATGGATCTTTCACGTAGCTTTAAAAGTGGTTTGGCAGGGAAAATGAGGGATGGGACATTAAAGGGCTCAAGGCAGGACGTTTGGGTCTGACCCCTGACCTCAGTTACACCAGCTTGAGTTGGGATTAACACCAGAGTAAACACAACGAGGCACTGGGGCACTGAGCAGGCAGTAAAAGCTCGTTCTTGGTGGGTTTTAATTTGGGAGACTTCAGACCTTTCAGGTTGTTCTGGGGGGCTGAGGGGGGTTTGCAGAACACAACCAAAACTCTGGGTTTCCCCCCCTTTGGTTTCACAGTCCTGCCCTGAGCTCCATCTGTGCCAGCAGTTCCCAGCGTGCTGGCAGGAGCTCTGAGCCTGCACGGAGCTCTCCTCAGTGCAGGCAGGGCAATAAACCTGCTGGGGCCAGGGCAGGGGGCACAAAACCGTGGTGAGCCGCAGGCAAAACCCTTCCATTCAACTCCATCCTGCCCCCCAGCCCCAGCAGGGCCAGGATTTTGCTGTTTGTGGGCACTCCTGGTCTGTTTGAGCCAGCAGAAGCTGGTGTTAAACACCTGCCACTGAGGAAGCAGCAGGTGGGTGCAGCAGCTTTGGTGCTGCTCCATCCCTCTCCTCCCTGCCCTGACCAAGCCGGGGTGCTGTGCACAGCTCATTAGGCACAGCCTAATTAATCAGCTCGCAGGGGGAGGGTTTAGGCTGGGTGTTTAAGGCTCGTTGTTGGGTATAGCACAGAGCTCCTGCCTGGCTGTGTCCCTTCCCTGGGAGCCAGGGGAGCTCCTGCATGGAATTTCTGCCTGTGATAAAGGTGACTGGGAATGGCAAAAAGGCCTTTTGGAAGGAGCAGAGGCAGCCTGAAGGACCTGGAGCTTTTCAGGGGAGCACTGAGGGCGTTGGTTCAGCACTCTGAGGAGAACCAGAGGGGTGCAGCTGTTTCTGCAGCAGCAGAGCTGTGTGGGACTGAGATCAGCTGAGCCCTGGCAGAGCTGTGGGGCTGCACCTGCCCGAGATCCCCCTGCAGCCACCCCACAAGGGCTGGGCAGGGGGTGGGAGAGGGTTTGGGGGTTTTTTTGGTCCTCAGCAGGAAAAGATTTGTTTTGTCTACTTGTTCTGTGAAGAGAGCTTACTACACTTAATATGAGGCTCAAAACTCCATCCTTAGGAGGCACAGAATCTGAAACTATGAAAGCTAAAAATCTAAGGCATCATTTTCTTCCCCATTTCTCAGCCTCCCCCCAGCCCAGAGTCACCCAGATTATTTCTCAGAATAAGCAGCTGGTTCACAACAAACATCCTCCCTCTTTGATGTGTTGCTGTGGTGGTTGGGATACTTGGGTTTCATGCTCATAATAAAGCAAACTGGCCACAGAGCTTTACTGTAAGCTGATGAGAAAGTGGCAGTAATTATTGCTCTCTGCTCCATGGGAGGGGAAACTTTGGATGTTTAATGGCCTCTGGAGTATAGGCTGATTAATCACTTCGGGGTGAAACAGCAAAGGGAAAGGGCCTTCACTTTCTTTGCTCTTCAAAGCTCCTGTGCTCAGGATGTTGGTCATCCTGACTGCATAAAAGAGATTTGGATTAAGATGGGAAAGGATGATTTTATTTATATTATATTATATTATATTATATTATATTATATTATATTATATTTTGTATTTAATTTAATTTTATTTTAATTTAATTTTATATTATTTTAGTTTACTTTAGTTTAGTTTTTTATTATTTTATTTTAATTTTTAATTTTATTTTAATTTTATTTTTATTCTTTCTTTTCATTTCATTTCACTTTGTGGAGGGGTACAGCACCACCACCCAGGTCAGAGGCATTCCTGGAATGGGTGAAGAGAGAAGATGCTGCAGGTATTTCTGCATCACCCCTGGCAGCACTCACACAACAGCAAGTGTGAGGATGAGGCGGCCACAAACCTTTTGGTTTGCCTGGAAAATTCACATGCAGGGAGGGCTCTGGCAAGCAGAGCTTCGTGTGGCTGCTGCAGCACCTCTCACACCCTCTGCTCTGCTTCTCCCTGGCTTGCCAGGCTCTGAGCAAATCTCTGAGCCCAGTCTGAGTGGGCACTGATCCCTTCGTGGTTTCCCAAGGTGCCAGCGCCACACGGAGCCTCTGCGAGCAAAGCTCTGAGGTGAGGAAGAGGCAGTGAGGATTTGGAGCTTGGTTTCCCCTGGGGATGGCAGAGGCACCGAGGCAAGCCCTGTGTCAGGCTGCACTTCCCTGCTCCCACGCCCTGGAACTCCACAGCAAAGCTCAGATGGGATTTTAGCAGCACTTTTTTTTTTCCCTTAACCTCGTGGCTGAGGTATTTTAATGGAAGTTTTCTCGCTGCAGGAAAAGGCTGCAGTGTGCTCACATACCAGAAAATCTTGGCCCAGGTCGTTAACGCTCAGTCAGACTGACCCTGCCAGGGGTCCACGGAGCTGTGGGGAGTGTTTCACCTTCCCCGGGCTTCCGAAAGGATTCCAGCCAGGCAGCTGCCCCACAGCAGCAAGCAGCAAAGGCAGGAAGGCTGGCAGACATCAGTGCAACATCGGTTTGGCCACTCAGACCTGTCCCAAAGCCTTGGAGCTGCACTTGCTGCTCAGGAATTCTCTTCACTGTCACCTGTGGCAACTCTGTCCCTGGGCAGAGCCTTTCCCTTTCAAATCTCAGCAGAGCTGTCCCTCCTGTGCTCCTGATTGTTGCCTCGCGTATCTTTCTTTGGCCCAGCCCGGTGTTCAGCTGGGCCACCCAGCTGCTTTGATAGGCCTCAACAGTACCTGTTGGTGGGATCTTGGCTCTGCAGGCAGATTGACTCACACTGTCACGGCTGTGGTTAGAAAGAGTGGACCCTCAGAGGCATTTTGGATACAGAGGTTTTATTCAAGGGGTTAGGGGGTTCCCCTGCCTCTGTCCGGTGCCTTCAGAGAGACCCCGAACCTCGGGCTGCAGGGCGTTTTTGTTCAGGACAGTTCAAGGGGTGGGTTCTACATTTACAAACCAATAAAACAATCCAAACAATCCATGCCAACTAGATTACTTAAACACTAACAAATCCAAAACAAATTTGGGAGTGGTCTCAAGGGATTCTGCCAACCAGTGGCCAAAACCCTCGGACCTTGAAGATAAGAATTCCATGATGGACAGAAGAAAAGATCATACATAAAACAGAAATGGGACAGGGAAAAGAACCAATGAGAAGGAATCTCTAAGCAGAGACTCAGATTGTCTTAGAAACTCTTAGCAAAACTATGATAAAATACATTCCAAGGCAAGAGGCCTTTCCAAGATATTCACTATACTAAAATTACAATCAAAAAACCATAACTAAAACTTATAAAACATTTCTTACAAACCCACACCTGATTGTCCTTCTGCCCCCTGCCAGCTCCCACACAGCTCCCTGCTCTTTCATTCTGTTGCCTGGCAGCATTTTTAATCCCCTGGCTGTATTTCTTACCTGGGTGTCCCTTCATTTCTGGGCCCGGGCTCAAACCCCTCCGTTCCCAGGTCAGGATCTGCAGGAGCACTCAGGGATTCCTGGCAAAGCTGCTGAGCCTCGGGAAGAGCTCCCTGAGCCAAACTGCTGATTTCCTCTGCTCCAGGAGGAAAATAACACTGTGTACTCCCAGGCAGCTTGGCTGCAGCAGCACAGCGAGGGACAGTCCTTAGGGAGAAAAAATGAAGGGATTTTTTGGGGTTTGTTTGTTTGTTTGGGGTTTTTTGGGGTTTTTTTTTTTTGGTAAAATGTAAAGGATTTAATAAAAAGATAGAGATAAAATAAAGGGTTAAACGGTTGGGTGCTTGGCATTTAGTCAAGAGTATACTTATTATTTTTGGAGATCGTTTTTAAATACTCTTTTCATTGCATTAGCTCGTTGCATATTTATACTTTTCTACAAATTTACATATTCCAGGAACTATTTTGTACGGCCCCTCTTTGGGCCTGCCTTTTTAGTGTTTTTTTGGATGTGGTTTTGGTCTTCTTTCATTATCACTTTGGTCTACACTTTTTATAGGCAGCAGGTGCTGATAGTTGACATGTTAGTAGTAGGGTCTTTATTATATGTTTACTGGATGTGAACTTAATTAAGTGGACAGTTCAATTACAAGCATAACTACGTATTAGCTGTCCTATTACTACTTTAAGTTTTGTTAACAGCAGAAATAAAAGCTATATTTATATAACGAAGTTACTCCAACGTCATGCATATAGCATTTATTTTAATGTTTGCAAAAAGCCAATAATATAATGTGTGTTTATAACACCAATCACCTCTCAGAGCCCAGGGTCCAGGGCTCAGATAAAACCTGAATTAGCCCCCCTGCCACAGGGATTCCAGATCTGGGATGAGAAGAAGGCTCTGGACTGGAAGCCCTCTAAGGGCTGTTTGTGCCCACTGACCTCGTGGTGCTCTTCCCTCCAGCCCCTGCTGGGACCCTCCTGGCTTTTTGCATAATCTCCTCTGAATAAATTCCCTGTGTGAGTGGGGCCTTCTCCTTTTGCAGCTTTTGTCCTGAGGATCTTTCTGTGCAGTTTCTACCTCGTGGGCCCTCCCTCTCTTTTTGTATCCAAGCTGAGCCATTGCTCTCCTCCCTCTTAACTTTTCCTTCTCTTATTTTTAGCGCTGCTATTGTCCTGAAAAAAAAACGTTTCAAAGAGGCAATTTTGCTTGAGGGGAGCTGTGAAAATTTGGGGTTAAAGCTTGTGTGAGGTCACACAAAAAGCACTGTTTGGACAAGGGTGATCTCCCTGCCTGGAAGCGTGGCTTTAAATGGTTGTTTCCATTTATTTCTGTGCTCTTCCTCACAAAGCTCTTTCTCCGAGGCCCTGATCCTGCTGCCACGGTGACCTTTGTGTTTGCAGAGAGACCTTTGGAAATCAAAGGGGCCCTTCAGCAGCATCTGCCCATCTGGAAATGATCACAGGAGCGGGAAGGTGAAGGGCAGATTGGGGGCATTTGGGGAGTGAGCTGCAGGCTCTGAAGTCACCCAGGTCCCTCATTTCTGGCAGACAGACCTCAAAGGAGTCCCAGTTACATCTTCAGGGGCAGGGCTGCCTCCAGTGCGGCTCACACCAGACCTGTGGCACTGGGAGCCTGAGGAATCACATCAATACCGTTTGATTTGCAGCAAGAACACGTTCAGAAAACTCTTGAGTGCATTTCACTGAGGCTGCCCCATCCCTGGAGGTGTTCAAGGCTGGCTGGGATGGAGCTCTGAGCATCCTGGGCTGGTGGAAGGTGTCCCTAGGATGGGGGTGGAAGTTTAGGTGGTCTTTAAGGCCCCTTCTAACCCAAACCATTCTGTGATTCCATGATTTGAGCTGGGCTTTGCCTGAACGCTGCCCTCCCTTCTCCTTTCCAGCTGCACTTTGCAGCCAGCTGGGGCAAAAAACACAGCGGGAATGGGGGAGAGCCATGGAGCAGGCAGGAGCAGAACCTCCCTCCCAGCGGGGCTGAGGGCAACAGATCCACGTGTGCGGGACTGGGCTTCCCATGGGGGACACACGTGTGGGGGCTGTGCATGATGGATCCATGTGCACCCTGGGCTCTGGGTGATGGATCCATGTGTGCACCCTGGGCTGTGCATGATGGAGCCATGTGCATCCCCTGAGCTCTGGATGATGGATCCATGTGCACCCTGGGCTCTGGATGATGGATCCATGTGGGAGCCTGAGCTCTGGATGATGGATCCATGTGTGCACACCCTGAGCTCTGGATGATGAATCCACGCGCACACCCAGGGCTCTGGATGATGGATCCCTGTGCACCCAGGGCTCTGGATGACGGATCCCTGTGCACCCCCTGGGCTCTGGGTGATGGATCCATGTGCATCCCCTGGGCTCTGGGTGATGGATCCATGTGCACCCAGGGCTGTGGGTAATGGATCCATGTGCATCCCCTGGGCTCTGGGTGATGGATCCATGTGCACCCAGGGCTGTGGGTAATGGATCCATGTGCACACCCAGGGCTGTGCATGATGGATCCATGTGGGAGCCTGAGCTCCGGGTGATGGATCCATGTGCACACCCTGGGCTCTGGATGATGGATCCATGTGCACACCCTGAGCTCTGGGTGATGGATCCATGTGCACTCTGGGCTGTGCATGATGGATCCATGTGCACCCTGGACTGTGGATGACGGATCCACGCGCACACCCAGGGCTCTGGATGACGGATCCATGTGCACACCCTGAGCTCTGTATGATGGATCCATGTGCACCCCCTGGGCTCTGGGTGATGGATCCATGTGCACCCTGGGCTGTGGATGACGGATCCATGTGCACCCCCTGGGCTGTGGATGACGGATCCATGTGCACACCCTGGGCTCTGGGTAATGGATCCATGTGCACACTCTGGGCTGTGCATGATGGATCCATGTGCGCACCCTGAGCTCTGAATGATGGATCCCCGCGCACAGCCAGGGCTCGGCCACCTCCCGCCGCTCCCCCGCCCGGCCCGGCGCTGTTCCTTTAACGACGGGGCGGGCGCTGCTCGGCGGGGCCGTCCCGGGTCCAGGGGGGAAGTGACGGGCGGGGGGCGCGGGCAGAGCCGCGCGGGGAGGGACGGAGCGAGCGGGCGCTGAATGAGCCGGGCCGGCCGGGCACCCCCGCGGGGCCGGGGGCGCGGCGGGGCCGCCTTCCCCCGCCGCCTTCCGCGCTCCGCCCGCGCCCCCCGCCCCATGCGCGCCCTGCCCTGAGCCCTGGGCGCGGGGGGATGCGCGGCCCGCGGCCGCGGCTGCCGGCGCTGCCCGCGCTGCTGTGGCTGGCGCTGGCCCCGCTGCCCGGCCCCGCGGCGCGGGCAGAGCTGCGGGTGCGGGTGCGGCTGCCCGGCGGGCAGGTGACGGAGGAGAGCCTGCAGGCCGACAGCGGGGCCGACTGCGTCAGCCTGGAGCTAAAGGCGGCCGACGGCGCCCTCGTCACGCTCACGGCGGATTTCAGACAGGTACGGGGCGAGGAGAGCATCGCCGGCGGGTTCGGGCAGGGACCGAGCTGGGGAGAGCATCCCCGAGGGGGGGTTCAGCCCGATATGGAGCGAGGAGAGCATCCCCGGGGCGGTCGGGCAGGTACGGAGCGGAAAGAGCATCCCCGGGGCGTTCGGACAACGAGGGAACTGGGAGTGCATCCCCGGGGGTTTCGGTATGAAAGGAACTGGGAGCGCATCCCCGGGGGTTTCGGACAAGGAGGGAACTGGGAGCGCATCCCCGGGGGTTTCGGACAAGGAGGGAACTGGGAGCGCATCCCCGGGGGTTTCGGACAAGGACCGAACTGGGAGCGCATCCCCGGGGGTTTCGGACAAGGAGGGAACTGGGAGTGCATCCCCGGGGGTTTCGGACAAGGACCGAACTGGGAGCGCATCCCCGGGGGTTTCGGACAAGGACCGAACTGGGAGTGCATCCCCGGGGGTTTCGGACAAGGAGGGAACTGGGAGCGCATCCCCGGGGGTTTCGGATATGAATCGAACTGGGAGCGCATCCCCGGGTGCCGCGGGGTCCCGCGGTGATTCCTGCCGGGGCTGGAGGAGGATAAAGCTGCGGGATGGGAGCGCTGGCACCTCGCGGGAGGGTCTGGTCAGGGGTTTTTGTGCCCTCTGAGTGCTTTCTGTGGGATGAGCGCTGAGGATGGCGATCCTCCCCGTCCTCCTTCCAGATCCCAGTCCATCCCAGCTCGAAAGCTGGAGAATCTTGACTGGGGGTCCGGCAGCCAGAACTGTTTCAGAGGCGTGGAAGGGCCCTCGGAATGCACAGGGAAGAGTCCATCCATGCTCTCGCACCGTCGGGGGCTTTGTTTGAGCTCTCCCGCCCAGCTCCAGGACAGTTCACCAGGCTTGCTGTCCGCACCGGTGTCACCCCTGTGCCGGGGCTGCCTCCACGCTGGAAACAGCTGCTAAAAGACCCCAGTGGGATCGGGTAGCAGTTTCCCAGCTGAGTCCGGCAGCTCTGATGCTCGTGGCTGGGTTGTGAGCAGCAGGGTTTTGCTCCATTCCTCACAGTTTTGCGTGGCAGGCTCAGCACAGCCAGGCACGGAGCGGGGTCAGGGCAGGAGAGGCTGGGCTGGGGAGATCTGGGGTTCCTGGCTCTGGGGTGGGGGTGTCCCTGCCCCGCTGTAGCTCTGGGATGTCTCTCTCCGTGATGCCATGGGGTCCAGTTCATTCCTCAGGTGGGCTCCTGCTGTTTTGGGGGCCCGTGTGTGGTGTGGGACGTGTCTGAGTGGCAGTGGGGCTGAGCACAGCCCCCTCTGCTCCCAGCCCCGAGGTGGTGCAGGGAGGTGATGCTGCTGAGCTGAAGCCCCAGATCCCACATTTCTCATGGGCATGGAGATGCCAAGCCTGGCTGGATGCAGGGAAGAGCAGTCTGCCCGGGGTGGCAGGGCTGTGTTCTCTCATTCCAACCCCCCATCCCGGCTGTTTGCTCAGGTGGACTTTGCTTTGCAGCAGGAGGAAGCCCAGAGCCGTGAGATAGGAAGGTGTTGTGTCCCAGCCTGCTGTGAACCTTGGAGCCTTTCTGCCAGGCATTGTTCTGGTGCCTCTTCCCCTTTCCATCTCAGTCTCCCTGCACGCCCCTCTTGTCCCTTTTCCTCTCTGAGGTGCCAGCAGCAGCCACGGGGATTCTGGAAGTGGTGGCATGTTTCAAATACTCCAGCAGACGTGCAGGGAAGCAGCCCTGTGACTCCTATTAAAGAAAATATTCAATAATTGCAACCCATGGCACGGCAGGGAAGTTGGGAAGGGCTCTGGAGCCTGCGGATTGCAAACTTGCACATTCCCGGGCAAGGGCAATCCAAACTCACTGCAGATCCTCTCCTTTGGGAGCCTGGGATGTGACCTGTGCTGAGCTGCTGATTTTCTCAGCATTTTTCACTTGCTTCAGCTCTTGCTGAGAGCTCACCCACAAACCCGACTGAGCGTGTGTTGCACCTTCTCTCCCTCCCATCCTTATTAGAGCTGAGTCTCTTCTGGGCTGGGGTTCTCTGGAGGTGTTTTGAGTCCACAGATAAATCCTGAGCTCCTCAGCCCCTGCTGGAGGTGATGTTCCCTGGAGGGCTTTGCAGAAATGCAGTCCTGATCCTCAGTTTTAGGGCAGCTGGGGCCTGACTCTCTCTGCTCCACGGATTTGCTGGAAAATAGCTGGGAAGAGCCAGGGCAACATCAAGGAGCAGGGAGCTGGCTTTGTGGTGAGGTGAGTAATGTGTGAGCAGGCAGCAGCCTGGCCGGGCTTCCCCCTCTGCCCTGCTCCAGCTGCACCCAGGCAGTTCCCTGTTCTGCCCTGCTGCCCCGGAATTACACAACTTCTCCCTGCACTGAAGGTCGTGGGGTTCTGCCTGTTCCCAAAAGCAGCTGGGGTTGTTGATCTGCTGCCCTTCAGCCTGATGATGTGGCCAGGATGCTGGGGTTTTTCCACAAATGATTTTTCCACTCCTCTGGCTTGAACTGCAGGGGATTCGTCCAAACTCAGGGGTTTATTTACAATTTTTTAATTTTTTTTTTTTTTTTCTCTGCTGGCAATTTGTGGTTGCCAGACCAGGGGCTGGAGAAGAAAGGAGCTAAATGAGATCATTGTTCGCTGCTCTGCTCTGACACTGGTGAGGGCTTGAGCAATGCCTGGGGCTTCCACAGGGCTGGGATTTTCATTGCTCTTCCATCCCTGCCTGCCCTCCAGAGCTGGACCTGGAGGAGCTGTGTCCTCAGAGCACGCCAAGGTGATTTTCTCCTTGGTGCAGCACAAACTGGTCAGTGCCAGTCCCAACTGGGACTCGATGTTTTCTGGGCAGAGCAGGGGTGACCCTTTCAGTTTGAAAGCAGGGAATGAAAACGTTTCTTTTTCTGTGGTCAGGCATAAAATGTATTGCAAAAAAAAACCCCAAAAAAACAATGAGGGGGCTCAGCAGCCCTGAATGTTGTTTGTGATTGGAATGGAGTGGCGTTGCCAGTTGTTAAACACGGCCTGAGAACAAAGTGGGTGGGTTTATTTCAAGGTCAGCACAAAGATACAGAGAAGTTTTCTCTTCCCTTTTGATTGCTGGAAAAGTTGGGGTTGGAAACACAAGGGAGGAAGGCTGGGGAGTGTTTTAACCCTTGCACTGCCAGTCCTTTCAGCGTTGAGAAAGCTGTTGTGTGGATGTTTCGGGGTGCTGGTGTCAGAATTTCCTCCTGCCAGGGGGCCACGTGTTAGGTGACAAATCACCAGGTGACACAGGAAGGCATCTGACCACAGATTTTATCTGTGTGATCTGGAAAGTACATTCTTCTGCAAAAATAGGAAGTGAGGGACATTCAGGAGTCTTTGGGAGGGCTCCTTAAAACACCCTGGTGTTTGTTACTCTGTAGAATCTTGTTTGTTGCTCAGAAAATTTGCTTTTTATTCCCCCTCTCCCAGCACACCCTTGATTTGCCTTTATAGATACCTGAATACGAGGCAGCACACCCAAATCCTCCATTCCAGCCACTTCCAGAGACAGAGGGGTTAAAAACCATAATCCCCACCCACTCAGGGTAGCTCAGCTGGCTGGACCCTGGGTGTGGATGCAGCACCAAGTTCCCTGTGCTGGAATTCTGTCCAGCTGTGCAGGTTCCCTGGGGCAGAGGCTGCTGACAGCGTGCAGAATTGGGCCCAGCAGTGCTGGTGTCACCCCGTGTCCCCAGCAGCACATTCCCCTTTGCCTGTGCCACTGCAAAGACAAAACTGGGTCCCCACAGCAGCGCTGATGTCCTTAGGGGAGAGAAATTTGGCAGGAAAGCTGGATGGGCTGTGGGGAGGAAGGCACTGAAATGATTTATTTCCCTGGGAACTGCTTTGCTCCACTCGACGTGGAATGGTTGCTGGGCTGGGAGCTGGACCACACAGGCTTGTAAATCCCTGCTGGAATAAACCAGGGGGGGTTGAGCTGCTCTCCCCCCCCAGATGACAGCCTCTGGCTGAGCACAGGGTGAGGAGGGAAGGGGTTGGATGATTTCCCTGCTCCTCCTTGGCAGTGCCTTGGGCAGGGCCAGGCAGCCCTGGGGTTTTGAGAGCTGGCAGCACTGATTTCACTGCTGCCTTGAGGAGCTGCTGTGGCCTTGCTGCAGGGCTGGCTGTTCCCTGGAGTGTCTGTCACCCAAAGCCAAGCCCCAGCTGTCACTGCACCCACTCAGCTGAGGATTCCCTGAGCTCATCCGGAGAGTCCCCGCTGTGCTCTGCTCTGCTGGGACTTGTTCCCTGCTGGGAAGTTCTGCAGGAGCCCAGAGTTCACGGGGCTGTTTGCTGCCTTGGCTGGGTACCCACCTTGGCACCGATTCGCTGCTTTTCCTGCCGGGAAAGAGGTGAGGAGGCTGGGGAGGGGAAGGGGCTCTCCGAGGGGTAGAAGCTGTGGGGGCTCTTTCCCTGTGGAATCTTTTTTTTTAAGCAGCCTGGTTTGGTTCTTGCTCCACCTGGGGTTGCCAAGCAAGGATCTGGGACAGAGCAGGGAAAAGAAGGGGCTGATTTTGCTCAGGAGAGAGTGGTCACTGCAAGGTCCACTTTGGCTTTACTCAGAGCCAGGTAAAGGTGGGATTCCTCCCCCCAGAACAACTCGTGCTTTTCCAGGATCCAGGAGCCAGATCCTGGAAAAAATAGCTTTTTATTAAAGCTGTTTCCATGCTGGCAACCCAGCGCATCCCTGCCTGTCCCAGTGCATCTCTCTTGGTGTCAGCAAACACTCTGGAAATCCCTGGCACCTGGAGTTTGGGCAGAGGGAGTTGTGAATTCCTCGTCTGCATCAGCCCTGAGGAGGAAGGAGCTGGCTGGCTGAAGGCTAATTCTTAAATAGACGGATCAGGAGGATTAATCAGCTGCTCAGCACGTTCTCATTTTACAAAAATTGCCTCCAACCTGGGAAGTGCTGCACTGTTTTTAATCTCCCCCCCTGCCTGTGGAGGTTTTCGGCCTGAATGCAAAACGTGGCTGTTTTGGCAATCCCTGCTTGCTTTTCCCAGGCTGTTCAAAGGGAATTAGAATTAAATCCGCAGCTGAGGAATATGCCAGAGTCAGCTCCTGGTTTTGGTCTGCTCATCCATGGGTCCTGCATGCTGTGGGAGCTCCCAGCTGGACCCAATGTGGATGGGGAATGTGTTGTTCCAGTGGTGCCAGTGCCTCAGTGGGATGTCTCCCCATTGAATCTCTTGGAAAAACAGTGATGATTCCATAGCAATGTCACAGGAATTTTTTGGTATCTCTTTCTTCTCCAGCCCCCTCCGTGCCCTGCTCTTCGTTGTGCAGTCAACAATTGCACCAGCAGGATGATTTCTCCCGTCCTGGGGGTGGAAGTGCTGTTCTTGCAGCTGCCCAGATGTGCACTGAAGGGCATCCCTGCTCCTCTTCTGGGCATGGAGGAGAAGGCAGGAGATGAATAGTGGGCTCAGTGAGCAGGGAAGCTCAGCTGGAAATGGGAACTGCTCCCTTCTGGGGCAGAGAGAGGCTGGGAGGCCAAGGCAGTGAGGCAGCCAGCAGGAGCAGCTCAGGAGGAGAGGGCTTGGAGCAGCAGGCACAGCTCTGCTCTCCAGCCACCAGGATCTGCCCAGCTCTCTGTGGAGAGGTTTGGGTGCAGGAGGTGCCAAAGGCTGGGATTGCTCTCCCTGTTCCAGCCCTGCTTGGGCCTTGGGGTGGGATGGGCTGGCACCAAGGGCTGGCACCAAGGGATGCCACATTCCCACAGAGGGCACCGGTGCCCCTGAAGCCAGAGCCAGGGATTGATCCCTGCAAAGAAATCAGAGTTTGGTGCCAGAGCAGGACACAGGGAGGCTTTGCTGGAATTCTGTGGAATTCTTCACAGGAATTCTGTGACTCTGCGTGAAGGAGCTGTGACTGATTTCCAAGCTGCTTCTGGGAAGGACTGCAATCCATGTCAAATAAAGTGACAGAATTAGTCACCTGGACAGAAAAGGAAGTCAGCTGCAGCTGATCATAATGGCTCCTTCTGCCTTTAACAATTTCATTTTCACTTCTGTTCCACACGTTCAGGGATGAGTAGTTTTTTCTCCAGGATGCCACTTGTCAAGAAGCAAGGGGAAGCAGCAGAGGAAATTTGGGGCTCTCGTACTCAGTAAGGCATGAAGATAATGGCTGTGTGATATTTGCACAGCAAAACCAAACGAGGCTCCTTGGAGCTTTGCTTCCCTTCTTGGGGGAGCACAGAAACTCTCAGCTGTTGGATGTGGGATGTGACCTGGCAGCAATCTGGCCTTGCCACGGTGGCATTGTGAAAACCCTTCATTCTCTACAGACACCAGGGATTTGCTGCAGGCTTTGGGGTGGGGTTGGAGCTGGGAGCACACCCCTGTGCTCAGGTAGCACAGGTATGAGACCTTTGCCTTTGTTTTTGGGCTGGAGCCTTTCTCTTTGACCCCGACCTCTCAGTTCACCTCACTGATCTGTCGAAGATCTCACTCTGGTTATTTCTCTCCCTGTCAGGAGGTGAAGATTTTCCGTGCCTTAATCCTCGGGGAGCTGGAGAGGGGCCAGAGCCAGTTCCAGGCCCTGTGCTTTGTGACCCGGCTGCACCGCAACGAGATCATCCCCAGCGAGTCCATGGCAAAGCTGCGGCAGGTACGGGCTCCATCCCCCCCCAGCCAGGAATCCTCACAGCTCTCCTGCCTGGATCCTCAGCTCTTCCACCCACCTCTCACCACCCCTCCTGCCTGAGGGGTTTGCTTTTCAGCTGAGTTCATCAGTGGTATTGATCCTGATCTAGTAAAGCACTTGAGATTTAGTTGAACCTCGTTTGTGTCGTGATTGAGTTCAGCCTGATTTGTGTCAGGGGTGGGTGAGTGGCTGTGAAAATCGTTGCCCCAGTGAAGCCAGTGCTGATCTGGGATCATTTATCAGGACAAAACATGGAGAAACCAGCCCAAGCAATGGTCAAACATCGTGGTTTCAGTATCAGCAGGTTATTTTCAAGTGCCTCTCACCCAGGCAGGATGCAGGAGTTCTCACCCCTGCTGTTGGCAGCACATCACAACGTGCTGTGAGGAGTAAAGTGCCCCCAGCACTGAAGTTCTGATGAAGTTCTGATGATTCCCTCTGCAGAAAAACCCCCGGACAGTGAGGCAGGCAGAGGAGGTGCGAGGTTTGGAGCACCTCAGCATGGACGTGGCAGTGAACTTCAGCAAGGCAGCCCAGCTGAGCTCCCACATCCACAACGTGTGTGCAGAGGCCAGGGAGGCCATTTACACCCGGGAGGAAGATGTCAAGTTCTGGCTGGAGAAAGGTGAGTTCCCGTGGGCTTTGCTGGAGCTGCTCCTGCCAGCGGGCTGGCACGGTGCTGGGATGGCTCCTGCCAGGTTTCTGGGGATCACTTTTGGCTCTGAGGCATGTGTGTGTCACCCTGCAGCAGCCTGTGGGTTAGCAGAGCTCACTCCTCCTGCTGGCGCTCCCCGAGTGAACCTCAGCTGGGATTTTAAAAGTAACCTTTCACCTACTCCACCACCCGAAGGAGAGGTGTTGGTTTTGTGTCTTTTGGCTTACTCACCCTGGGGTCTTTTGTTCTCCTGTGGTTCCTGTTCAGATTTAAGTCCCTGGAGATGCTCTGTCCAACCTCCTCCTTCACCTGGGGACTGTGCAGAGATACCAGAGCTCGATTTGGTGGCTGCCACCTTTGGCTTTATCCCGTGGCAGCACCCTGAGGGATGTCTGTTCCAAGTGCTGCCACAGGGCCCAGACCTGCTGCACCTTGCTTTCCTTGGGGTCTTTTTGTTCCCCCGCGGTTCCTATTCAGATTTAAATCCTTGCAAACGCTCTGTGCAACCTCCTCCCCAGCCTGGGGACTGTGCACAGCTGCTTTTGGTGGCTGTGTCTCATGGCAGCACCCTGAGGGATGTCTGTTTGGTCTGCTCAGACCTGCTGCACCTTGCTTTCCTTGGGGTCTTTTTGTTTTCCTGTGGTTCCCATTCAGATTTAAATCCTTGGAAATGCTCTGCCCAACCTCCTCCTCAGCTGGGGGGCTGTGTGGGGATAGCATTGCTATCCCCACAGGTTTTGGTGGCTCTCCCCTTTGGCTTTGCTCTACCCTGAGCACTGTCTGTGCTTGCTCCCACAGGAGTGGGAGCCTCAGGGCTTGGACCTGCCGGACCTTGCTTTCCTCGGGGTCTTTCATTTCTCTCGTGGTTCCTGTTCAGATTTAAGTCCCAATGGCCCCTGGAAACATTGTCCAACCTCTCTCTCAGCCTGGGGGCCGTGTGGGGATGGCTTTGGTGTCTGTCCTTCAGCTTCCCTCTGTCCCAAGCTCTGTCTGTGCTTGCTCCCACAGGAGTGGGCAGCTCCATGTTCGAGGTGCTGCCGCAGGGCCCGGAGCTGCCAGACCTTGCTTTCCTTGGAGTCTTTTGCTCTCCTGTGGTTCCCATCCAGATCTAAGTCCCCACAGCCCCTAGAAATGCTCTCCTCAGCCTGGGGTCTGTGTGGGGATGGCTTTGGTGCCTCTCCCCTGTGCTTCTCCCCCGTGCTGAGCGCTGTCTGTGCTTGCTGCCGCAGGGGTGGACGGCTCCATGTTCGAGGTGCTGCTGCAGGGCTTGGAGCTGCCAGACCTTGCTTTCCTTGGGGTCTTTCATTTCTCCCGTGGTTCCTGTTCAGATTTAAGTCCCCACAGCCCCTAGAAACGCTCTGTCCAACCTTCTCCTCAGCCTGGAGGCTGTGTGGGGATGGCTTTGGTGGCTCTGTCTTTTGGCTTCCCTCTGTCCCAAGCTCTGTCTGTGCTTGCTCCCGCAGGGGTGGGCAGCTCCATGTTGGAGGTGCTGCCACAGGGCTCGGACCTGCCGGACCTTGCTTTCCTCGGGATCCTTTGCTCTCCTGTGGTTCCCATTCAGATTTAAACCAAATAGCCCCTGGAAAAGTTGTCCAACCTCCTCCTCAGCCTGGGGTCTGCGTGGGGATGGCTTTGGTGCCTCTCCCCTGTGCTTTTCCCCCGTGCTGAGCGCTGTCTGTGCTTGCTCCCGCAGGGGTGGACGGCTCCATGTTCGAGGTGCTGCTGCAGGGCTCAGACCTGCTGGACCTTGCTTTCCTTGGGGTCTTTCATTTCTCCCGTGGTTCCTGTTCAGATTTAAGTCCCCACAGCCCCTAGAAACGCTCTGTCCAACCTTCTCCTCAGCCTGGAGGCTGTGTGGGGATGGCTTTGGTGGCTCTGTCTTTTGGCTTCCCTCTGTCCCAAGCTCTGTCTGTGCTTGCTCCTGCAGGGGTGGGCAGCTCCATGTTGGAGGTGCTGCCGCAGGGCTCGGACCTGCCGGACCTTGCTTTCCTCGGGATCCTCTGCTCTCCTGTGGTTCCCATCCAGATCTAAGTCCCCACAGCCCCTAGAAATGCTCTCCTCAGCCTGGGGTCTGCGTGGGGATGGCTTTGGTGCCTCTCCCCTGTGCTTCTCCCCCGTGCTGAGCGCTGTCTGTGCTTGCTCCTGCAGGGGTGGACGGCTCCATGTTCGAGGTGCTGCTGCAGGGCTCAGACCTGCTGGACCTTGCTTTCCTTGGGGTCTTTCATTTCTCCTGTGGTTCCCGTTCAGATTTAAGTCCCCACAGCCCCTAGAAACGCTCTGTCCAACCTCCTCCTCAGCCTGGGGTCTGCGTGGGGATGGCTTTGGTGCCTCTCCCCTGTGCTTCTCCCCCGTGCTGAGCGCTGTCTGTGCTTGCTCCCGCAGGGGTGGACGGCTCCATGTTCGAGGTGCTGCCGCAGGGCCCGGAGCTGCCGGAGCTGCAGCGCTGCAGGCTGTGCCCCGACCGCTGGAAGCCCTGCATCTGCAGCTACTCGCTGAGCATCGAGTGGTACCCCTGCATGCTCAAGTACTGCAGGAGCCGCGACGCCGCCGGCAAGGTCTCCTCCTACAAGTGCGGCATCCGCAGCTGCCAGAAGGGCTACACCTTCGACTACTACGTGCCTCAAAAGCAGCTCTGCCTCTGGGATGAGGAAACTTAGAGCCAGGCCAGGGCTTCCCCTGGGGTGGCTCGTCGGCCCCAGCAAGGAGCTGGCTGCTCTGGAGAAGGAATGCTGTTCACAGGGTGCCTCGTGCTCGGTGTGTGTGCCTTTCCTGCGCCTCCCTCCCCGCCTGGTGCTGCCTGGCGCTGTGCTCAGCAGGCTCAGCTGGCCTGGGGATGATGCTCTGGAGCAGGAGATGCGGGTTTGGGGCTGAAGCACAGGGGAAGGGGGGTGCTGCCCTGCTCTGGAGCTCGAAGGGGCACTTCCCAGCCTCCAGCTGAGCAGGGCAGGGCAGGGCAAGGATCTTGCTGACCTGGGTTGCCAAACGTCTCTGCCACTGAAGAACCCCCTTGGCTGCCTTGGCCACCTCCTGCTGGCACAACCACGGGGAAACAGCTGGTTTTGGGGACCACACCACCTGAACAAGGAGGGTTTGAAGCCCACCCAAAGCAAGAGCCTGCCTGTAGCTTTTCCTAGTGCCTGACTGGCTGTTATATCCCCCTGTGGATGGAGGATACACCGGGGGGTATAGCCCAGCACCTTGTGCCCCTAAAGGGCCGGTAATTAGGGCTTTAATTAATCCCTACCTAGACTAGTGAAGGCCCAACTTTTTGTGTTGGTCTTGTGACTGCTCCACTAAGAGAGAAACACCCAGAGACTCGTGACTGCCACCGTGACCCTGTGGTTGCAAGGGGAGAGGAGGATCCCAGGTGGGTTTTGAAGAAAACAGGATTCCACATCATTCTACATGTCCTGCTCTGCCAGCTTATTCACAAGAAGCTCTTAAATAACTCTACTGCTTTGCTGTGCCTTGGTTTCCCCCATATGTTAAACAAGGATGGCACTGAAGTTGTCCTTGACCCTGGAATATTCCTGGAGGGACCAGACAAAAAGCACTGGAAGTGCTGCTTGGTTCTGTGTCCTCTTCCACTCAAATTAGGACAAGCACAGAGGGGAGAGAAGCTCTTGGGGTCTTTAGGAGCCCCTGTGCCTCCTGGTGAAAAGCCTTCACAATGTGCCTTTTTGCCTCAAATACAGGAATTTTTGCAAAAGAAGAAGAAGAAAAAAAAAGAATTTGGTCACAATTATTTTTGTATCGATCACTTAAGGGGGTGGGGGGAGAAGGGAAAGGTATTTTAATATTGGAACATGAAGTAAAACACACTTGAAATGATTTCTTTTTTTAAAAAACAAATTATTTATCATTTGTAAGGTAAAATAAACTGATTTTTTAAAGCATCCCTGGCCTAAAAGTTTCTTTGTGCATGATACTCTGTGTGTGAATTCAGATTTGTTCCCTTGTGGGTAAGTCTCAGACCTGCTCATGGTGCAGAGCCATGGACTGGGGGTAGAACAGCCAGGGGGTTTTGACTCAGAAGGGTGATGCTGCACCTCAAAACACCTCAAACACCTCAAACACCTCAAACATCCTTCCAGACCCTCCACAGGGAGACAGGTTTGTCTCATCCCACGCAGCTGTGGGAGCTTTGAGCTGGAGCTGTGCTGGATAAACCCCTCAGCACCAGCAGCTCCTGGGGCTGGGGGCTGCTCTGTAGCCCTGGTTGGTGCCTGAGATGTTTTGGTTTCTCTGAAACTCTTTTCCCAGAGAGTTTTCTGCCAACCAGAGACACGTTTTCCTCACTGTAACCTTTGTTTACATTCCTTTCCCTAGGAGGGACTTCTCCTTGATGTCCCTCTGACTTGACCAATGTACTTGAAGAAGTTTGTCTTTCTTCCACCCACTGGGTTGTTCTCTGTAGAACAGCATAAAAGGGAAGAAATAACCAGAAATAAACAGAGTCATTGTCACCTTCTGAGTGGGAGTCTGTGTCGCTGTCCCCTTGAACAGCGTCACTGCTCCTCTCCAGTGCTCCCATGAGGCTTCTCCGGGTGCGGGAAATATTCCCGGTGAGTTCCTCTGCAGCTCCAGCTGCTGAGGGCGGCACTTCGGGGCCAGCCCGGAGCTGCCGGTGGCTGCAGGAGGGAGAAACGCGGAGCTCTGATTCCCTCTAGCGTGGGGAATGCGGGGATGGGGCCAGCGCTCCCAGCCTTTCTCCGCTTCGCCCACCAAGGGCGAGGAAGGGAGAGCAGGGGTTTGTTCCCTGCTGCCTCGGCTCCCCCTGCAGCGGGACAGCCGGGGTTTTATCCCGGTTTTTGGGGTTAAACGCAGCGCTGGGCAGGTGGGCTGTGAGCAGGGTGGGGTTGGATTCCAGGGGCTGCAGCCCCGTTCCCGCTGCTGCCGCCTGCACGGGGGTGTTGGGGCGGGCACGGGCTCGCTCAGGGAGCGTGGGGACACATCCCAGACAGCCTCCCCGGGCTTTATCTTGGAATTCCGGGGCTCCCGAGTGGCCGGCAGCCGGTGCACTTCCCCGGCCTCCAGCAGTGGGTGCTGGCGGAGCGCGGCTGTGCCCCTGGTCCGGGATGTCGGGCCAGGGATGCTCGCGGTCCAGCCGGTCCCTGCAGGGTCGCAGGATGTCCCCAGCCCCGACGGAAGAGAACTTTGAGGATTTTATGGCCTCTCCCTGCAGTTTGGGCCCGTCCCAAGGCCGTCTCCCATAAATCGGGTGCTACCTGCAGAGTTTATCTCCCTCCAAGAGGGGAACGAACCTCGGCAGCAGGAGAGGAAGAACATGGTGTCTGCAGTGAGGAGGAGAGTGGACAGGTTATGGACGACCACGAGGAAATAATAATAATAATAATAATAATAATAATAATAATAATAATAATAATAATAATAAAAGAGCAGCGCGTTTGGTGGTGTCTGGGAGTGATTTTAGCAGTGATCAGAGTAAAACCAATCCTGCCTTGCCCGATAATCTCATTTCCACAGCAGAAAGAAGCGGTGCTGCTGTGATTCATCCCCCGTTTTTCATACGGAGGATGTGCTCTCTCCTGCACCCAAGGGGATGGGCTTGGCTGCCGCTGCTATTTGGGGAGAAAACCACCTAAATATTCAAATTTTCCCGGCTGTTTCACTGAGCGCAAAGCAACAGCCAGAAAAAGTCATTCCCGGCTGTGTCTGGGGCCAGGAGAGGGCACTGGTGCCCTGCCCGTGGCCGGGACAGCATCCCTGCCCAGGGGATGCCCGGGATTCCTGTCCGGCTGGAGATGCCAGCCGGCTCTGGAGCACGGGGAAAGCGCCAGGAGGAGCGGAGAGAGAAGAGAAGCTCCTGCTCGGTGAACAAAAGGTGCTCTGATGTGGGGGGAAGGAGAGCTCCCGTGGTCGCCAGCCTTTCAAGCTGGCTGGGAGCCACCGGCAAATAAATTCCTGTTTGACGCAGTGAAGACACCCGATCACGTCAGCCTCCGGGACGGGGAAAACCCAGAGAAAAACACTCGAAAAGAGGGCGGCAGCTGCCCAGGAACGCCGCAGGGCTCGGGGCCCGAGCGGCTGGACGGGCTGGGGCTCGGTGGCAGGAGTCCAGCCCCCGTGCCAAGCACCGGGGTTGGTGGCACCTCGCCGCTTCCTGGAGGCTGAAATCTCCCCTGCCCTGGAAAGAAATGTCAGTCCGAGCCGGGAACCCCCAGCTTCCCTCCACTTTTTTTCCTTGTTAGGCTTTCGTGGAGCTCCTCCGCCCTCCCCTGCCGTCTCCCGGGGATGTCCTCCCTGACCATGCCGCGGGCAGCTCCGCACTGGGCTGGAGGTGAGGCTGGAGATCCTGCCCGCCCACCCATCCCTTCGGAGAAACCTGTCTTTCCAGGGAGGGAGAGCGGCATGTGGGAAAGCCGAGAGCCCTGGAACGCGAATTACCCAGGGAGAGATGAATGTGTGATAGCTCGTACCTGGCAGCTACTAATTGAGCGTTAACGCTTTCAGCGGGGCTCGGAGCGGCGCTGGAGCCCGGCCCTGTCACACGGTGTCCCCGGGGCTGCTGGGGTCACCAGGGTGGCACATGGCAGGCACAGGGAGCAGCCGCCTGGCTCCGTCGGGGTGGCTGTGTCCCTGTCACAGCACGGGCTGAGGCTCTGGCCTCTGGCTGCTTTCTGCAGGAGAAGCCAACGTTAGGGGATTTCTTTTCTTGCCTGGCTTCCCTGGAAGTTGGTAAATAGGGCAGCTTGAGGATGAGGAGGAAGAGGCTGGCTGCCACTTCTCTCCTCGGGGGACAGAGATGGAGCACATGTCAGGAGAGCGGGGTCTCCATGTGCCAGCCTTAACCCTGCTCTTTATCGCCAGCTTTCTCTGATGCTTTTAACTCTGATGCTTTTAATTTTGACACTCTCAACTTTCCTTTCCGTGCTGTTTCACTCCGCATCGAGTGAAACAGAGAGGACACAGCCCCAACGCCACGGGAGCAGCCACGAGTATCAGAGTGACCAAAAAGCTCTGTCCCTCCACTCCAGCACCTTCCCTGGGGGGGCTGCGGGGCCGGAGGAGCTCACAGGGGGGACTGGAGGGGTTTGGGGCAGGTGCTGTGGGGCCAGAGGTGCTCACAGGGGGGACAGGAGGGGTTTGGGGCAGGTGCTGTGGGGCTAGAGGAGCTCACAGGGGGGACAGGAGGGGTTTGGGGCAGGTGCTGTGGGGCTGGAGGAGCTCACAGGGGGGACAGGAGGGGTTTGGGGCAGGTGCTGTGGGGCTGGAGGAGCTCACAGGGGGGACAGGAGGGGTTTGGGGCAGGGGCTGTGGGGCTGGAGGAGCTCACAGGGGGGACTGGAGGGGTTTGGGGCAGGGGCTGCTGGGCCGGAGGCGCTCACAGGGGGGACAGGAGAGCTTTGGGGCCGGTGCTGTGGGGGCTGCCGGGCTAGAGGAGCTCACAGGGGGGACTGGAGGGGTTTGGGGCAGGTGCTGTGGGGCTGGAGGAGCTCACAGGGGGGACGGGAGGGGTTTGGGGCAGGGGCTGTGGGGCTGGAGGAGCTCACAGGGGGGACTGGAGGGGTTTGGGGCAGGGGCTGTGGGGCCAGAGGTGCTCACAGGGGGGACGGGAGGGGTTTGGGGCAGGGGCTGCCGGGCCGGAGGTGCTCACAGGGGGGACAGGAGGGGTTTGGGGCAGGTGCTGTGGGGCTAGAGGAGCTCACAGGGGGGACAGGAGGGGTTTGGGGCAGGTGCTGTGGGGCCAGAGGTGCTCACAGGGGGGACGGGAGGGGTTTGGGGCAGGTGCTGTGGGGCTGGAGGAGCTCACAGGGGGGACAGGAGGGGTTTGGGGCAGGGGCTGCAGGGGCTGCCGGGCCGGAGAAGCTCACAGGAGGGACAGGAGGGGTTTGGGGCAGGTGCTGTGGGGCCGGAGGTGCTCACAGGGGGGACAGGAGGGGTTTGGGGCAGGTGCTGTGGAGCTGGAGAAGCTCACAGGGGGGACAGGAGAGCTTTGGGGCAGGTGCTGCGGGGGCTGCTGGGCCGGAGGTGCTCACAGGGGGGACAGGAGGGGTTTGGGGCAGGGGCTGCGGGGGGCTGCAGGGCCAGAGGAGCTCACAGGGGGGACAGGAGGGATTTGGGGCAGGGGCTGCGGGGGCTGCCGGGCCAGAGGAGCTCACAGGGGGAACGGCAGAGCTTTGGGGCAGGTGCTGCCGGCCGAGGGCGGGCGGAGCGCAGCGCCTTCCCTTTCCTGCCCTCCTTCCCACCCCACCCCGCAGCCTGGCAGCGCTGCAGGGACTCATCCATTCCCGAGTTACTAATATGCAAATGGCAGCGTTTGCATGGGCCTGACGCCAGGCTGCTGGGTGTCAGGGCACCCGAGGGAGCCGGAGGTGGGGCGAGGCGTGGCACCGCGCCGCATGCTCACCTGGCCCTGCATGGCAACAGGCAATGGAGCTCTAGGTCCCTTCGGCAGCGGACCCACGCCCGGTTCGAGAGGCAGCGGGTGGCAGAGGAGGGAGGGCAAACTGGCAGCCCCTGGCAACCTGGGGCTGACGGCAGGAGGCTGGGCACACCGCGGATTTCCCCCCGCCGGCAGGATGGTGAACCTGGAGTCCGTGCACGCAGGTAAAGAGGGCACGGAGCGCACCCAGGGGCCGTGGGCTGGGGCAGGGAACGAACGGGCTCGCTCTGAGCGCCGTGACCTTTCCTCGCTGCTTTCCCTCTCCTCTTTGGCCGCCGCCGGGGCGGCTGGTGAAGCGCCCGCGTTCCTGCCGGGGGATGGATGGATGGGTGGATGGATGGATGCTGCCCTGGTGCGTTTAGGGGGCTGCCAAGCCGTGCCCACAGAGTGGGAGCAGCGCTGGCAGCCCCGGCCGGGGTCAGGGAGCAGCGCAGGGGGCCCCCGGGTGCCTGGAAAATGAGCGTTCAGTGCCTGACCCGTGCGTCCTGTCACCGGGATAAAGGTGGGAGGAGGGAGAAGGGATAAATCCGCCGAGGGATGCGGCAGGGGCGGAGGGAGGTGTGCGAGAGGGAGATGGGACGCGGGCTGAGCGGAGGAAAGTTCACGGCAAAGAGGGAAAAGGAGGGAGAAATGAATGAGGAGGGAGGCTGGGTTGAGCCGGGAATGAATGAACAGCGATACTCAGGAGCTCCTTGCAGGGCTCTGACCCTGAGGTGCGGCTCAGGCGCTCTCACATCCCCTGCGAGCAGCCCTGCAGCGAGCTGGGAAGCGGAGCAATCCCTGCCGAACCCCCTGGAGCTGTGCTGAGCCCCGGCTCGCCCTGCCAGAGCTGCCTCCTCTCAAGCCCGGGGGCAGCAGCACATCCCCGGAGCTGGAATGGGAGCAGCGTGGGGGCTGCCAGACCCCCACAGCCCCGTCCTGGCTGGGACAGGCAGGGGGATTTTGGGATACAGGAGCCACGTGCCCCGTTAGTGACTTTTGTGCTGGGCTTTGTGCAGCACAGAACACTCTGCTGTGCCCGGGCTGGAGGGGAGGATGCATCCATCAGTCTGTGCCGGGCTCAGTCCCTGGGATAGCCCTGTTCAGGGCACCCCTGAGGGGCTGTGAGCCCCTCCAGAGACCCTGCCTGCCCCTGGGATCATGGACAGGCCTGCAGGGCACGGTGCAGCAATGCCACCACCTCACCCAGTGCCAGTGGCCTTTGCTCCACGGCCGCGTCCCAACCTCTCCACGGCTCTGGGATGCCTCTGTGGCCAGCCTGAGCGGGCTGGGGAGCCCTGGCCACGAGCAGAGGCTGCCAGGGAGGGAGGCTCGTGGTCTTGGCTGGGGCTGTGAGCCCGACTGGTCAGAGCACCTGCTCTGGGTGTGCTCGTGTTGGTGTCTCTTGGGGATGTGTCCCCCGCAGGCTCCAACCCACCCATCCACCCATCTGCCGGGCTTGTGGGCGACTCTTTCCTCACAGGAGATTCCCCAGATCGATCCTGAGCCCTCTGCCAGAGCCCGTGGCATTGCCCCCAGGCTGGATTTGGAGCTGGGGCTGCCAGCGGCGTTTCCACCCCCCCAAATCATCCCCCCGGAGCTTTGAGGGGCCTTTTAGCAGGGCAAGGAGCCCAGCACAGGTGGGAGGGGTTTTTTTTTCATCCCTGTACCAAAGCAGTTCAGTTTTGGGGGTCCCTGAGCAGCTTTGAAGCCCCCCTGTAACATCTCTGGGGACATTGGGGACATTGGGGACATCTCTGGGAACCCCGTGAGCTCCATCCACGACCAGGGGGCTGGGGGCTCAGCTTTAACCTCGAGTTTTATCTCAGAGGCCTTTTCCAACTTTAATGGTTTTAGGAGAAGACACAGCCCCCAGAGGGGCTGCCCAGGCTCCACACACCCTCCTCCCTGCTGAGACACTTCCCTGGTGGCTGCCACCACCCCCTCCCCGGGCAGTTTGGGCTATTTCACCTCCCTGCAGCCTCCAGAGGGGCTCAGGCACCTAAAGCCCAGAGAGCTCCAGGTGATGCTCCCAGCCAAGCCCAGCTCCCCCCTCCTCCCCGATGGGATTCCACTTTTGAAGCCACCAGGCTGGCTCAGCCTTTCCCCCGTGCCCCAACAGCTACAGGGGAATGAGGGCTTGGGAAAGGCTTTATTTGCTGACACCGTTTGTTTCGGCACAAATAGAGATGCAGATCCATCCCCGGAGAAGTGTCTGCACTGGCAGAGCTCCTTTGGTCTGGCTGAACCACCCAGCCTGCCCCTACCCCAGCCCGGTTGGGGAGCTGGGGCAGAGCAGCACATTTTTAATATGGCCCAGGCCACAGTGGCGGCTCCTAATAGGGCTGTGGTTAAGAGTTAGGCAGTCCTAAGCCGGGTTATTTTTCCCAGAGAGGTTTTGGGTTTGCTTTTTTTTTGGTTTTTGGTTTTTGTTGGTTTGTTGGTTTGGTTTGTTTTTTTTTTTTTCCAAGCCTGATTATCCAGTGTGTATTGCTAAGCTGGCAAAGTTGTGTGGAAGGAGCTGGACTCACAGCCTGCCCTGGCTGGAGGTGGTTTTTAGCACGGGGCAGGGGTCAAAACTGGGTTTGCATCGCTCTGGTTGCAGTGGAAGGGGCTTGAGTGTCCATGAGAAGGTGTTGGCTGCAATTGGATTAGAAAGAAATTGCTCTGTGTGTCTGCTCCTTGCTCCCAAGGATCCCTTGGAGGCTGCTGGCGCTGCTCTGTTGTCCATAGGGATAGAAAATCTGTCCTAAACCTTAAACCTCTCAGATCAGCAGGGAGAGTTTTCCCTTTTCCTCTTGCTTGTTTTCCCTTTTTAAACTTTTTTTAAATTTTTTTTTTAAATTTTTTAAATTTTTTTTATTTTTTTTCCCTGCAAGATATCCAAGCCATAATAACTTGAGCACATTTACAGGGGAGATTTGAATCTCGCCGAAAATAAAATTCCCGTGCATGGGAATCCCAGGGCATCTCCTTATCTCCCAAGTGCAGGAGGAGGGGATTTACCTGGTGGATAACATGTGATATGCAATCGAGTTGCAGCAGCAACTCCTCCTTCCCTCCCCACCCACCCCAGTTTTTAATGGCAGAGGGGTGTGGGGGTCACTCCTGCAGGAGGGGCAGAGCTTTTCATGCTCTGCTTCTGTGTCTGTCCCTCCCCAGCTCTCCCTGAGCTGTCCCAGCTCTCATTTTCTTGGGAATCAGATCCTTTATTCCCTTAATTTTATTTTTCTTTACAAGTTTTCAAGCTTTCTCACCAAACTAAGCACCAAACTTCTGCAGGCTTTTAGATTTTTTTTTTTCTTCCTCTATTTGATGAGAACTTGCCTGCTTTTTTTTTTTTTTTTTTTAATACTTTTTTGGCAGCCAGCAAAACTTTGTGCTTTGTAGATTGCCTAAGTTAGGGTCCCTTGGCAGTGGTACAAGACAAGAAGATGTTTATAGCTGATGGTAATTACTCTTCCTGCAGTAGAAATGCTTAGAAGCCCCACTGAACGTTCATGTCTTAATTGCAGAGGGTTTATTTGAAGGGGGGAAAAAAATAAAAAATCCCACAACTCTTTTCTCCCTCCTTCCCCCCCTCCTTCACCCTTTAATATAATTTAAGGAAAGGAAGTTTCTGAAGTATGTGAAAGTTTCTGCTCTGGTATAAAATCCCGATTTTTTTTTTTCCCCTACCTTTATTCATTTGCTGGAGAAAGTTTCAGACTTTCAACTTGATCAAAGCTAGGAAATCTTGGCCAAAAAAGCAGATTATCTGCTGTTTGCACACGAGGGGGAAAAAACTCTGAATGTGGGAAAAGAAAACCTGCAGAGGCACAAAGCCCTGCCCGTCCTGGTGTGAGCAAAAAGAGGGGAAAATAAAAATCCAACGGGGCTGCTCTCATCCCGTTGGGAATGACAAAAGGTGGATATGGGGAAGAGGAAAAGGGTTTGCATGATGCTTTTAGGTGGCTTCCACCTGCCTTCCCTGCCCCGGCAAAACCACAGCAAACACTGGCCCAGCTTTCCCCGCTGTTGTTATTCCCCGATGCAAATGGGGAGAAAGAGTCTGTGGCCGGGATTGGCTGCAGGAAGCACATGCAAATCGCTTCAATAATAAATAAAATTATCTCGTTTTTCACCTTTTTCTTTGCCACCCCCTCCCCAGCTAGTCTGGAAACGGTTAAAATTCCCGTGGAAAAGGGTGGGAAAGCTGAGGGGGTGTCCATCTGAATTTGAATGGATATCCCCCCTTCTCCCACCTCGGCGGCCTTGGCCTCTTTTAAGGAGGAGATGAGCAGCCCGGTGTGAGCTGACCATTCCCAACCTTTCCTTGCAGCTGTCCCCGAAGGAGAAAGTGGCCCCGGGTGTGGTGGCAGTCATCACTTCAAGGGTAAATGACAAATTCCTTGGCGTGGGTGAGGATGGGGGAGCTGGAGGGGTTGGGGACAACACTTCGGGGCCAGGCAGATCTTGGGTGGCTTCTGAGGGCTGTGAACAGCTGGAAGTGACAGAAAAGAGGATAAACAAAGCACAGGTAGAGGCAGTGGGCAAAACAAGCTGAGTTTGAGGCATCTGGAAGGACAGGGAAAGGATTTGGGAGGCAGCTGGAGGGATCCCCATCTCTGCGGGTGTGGGAGGATCACACAGCCAGACCAGGGCTGGGGAGCCTGACCAGGGCTGGGGAGCTCCCAGAGCTGAACCCAGCCCTTCACCCCGTGGGTGAGGAGGGATGGGAAGGGTGAAAAACCCCACAGCAAACTGGGGAGGGGGGACAGGAGTGAGGGGAGGGGGCTGCAAAGAGCAACAGGAGGGAAAGTGCATCCTCAGAGCTGATGAATATTCTAGTGCCTGGATGTTGAGGAATCAGAAATTTGAAAGTCTGATGGTTTATTATAATTACACACATTCATTTGTGCTGTTTAGTGGAAGCCACATGTGCCTGTTGCCTGGGACTGTGACCTGTTATTAAAATCAGTTTGTGCCTCCTTTTGCAGAGATCAAGATGAGCGGGGATGCGGCAGATTCCACAGACACCCGGCACGAGCCTGACCAGGTGGAGCCAGGTGAGGAGGGCCTGGGGTGGCAGGGGCAGCACAGGGAGGGGAGAGAAAAGAAAAAATTAAAAAAAAAAGGGGAATGTGGGTGCTGGAAGTTTCTCCCCGTGCTTTTTCCCGGCTCCTGTTGCTGCTGTTGCAGCCCGGGAGTTGATCAGGAATGTGCTCCGGGCTAGGATTGCGTTGGTATCTTGATCAGCGATGCAAGATCCCTCCTGTGTGTGTGACAGCAGCGAATCCCTGAGTGCCTCCCTGATGGCCTCAGTGGGTTTGACATGGAAATTCAATTCGCTCCCGCCTCTGCCACAGCGATAATGGCTTTGGAACAGTCCTGGTGCGCTCAGCTCTGTGTAGGGTTGTGCCAGCAGCTTTTCCTTAGGGAAAACAGCCTGTTCTGGGCTCTGTGCGTGTAAAAAATGGGAGGGACTTCGGGGATAATCAAATCCAGTTCGGGATTTGCAGCAAAGAACGGATGGAGAGGCGCGATTGGGTTTCTCAGCTCACACCTGATGCTGTGCAGGCTCCACATCCCTGGGATCTGGAGAGGCACAGGGCGATCCTCTGAGGATGGCAGGGATGGTGTGAGCGCTGATTTCTGCCAGCTCTGCCCACCACGAGGTGTAACAGGCACCCGAGAAATCAGGTTTGTGTTTTCGGGCTGCCTGAAGTGAGATTTGAATAGAAAGGCCCGAGTGCCCTGTAATTTCCCAAAGGGCCATGGTCACATCCCTTTTTAGGCAAATGAGCAGCAATGAGAAATCATTTTAGCACCCACTAGGTACAGCAAATTAAGATTATTAAAAGCTGTGCTACGGGCTTAGAAATCAACGCCTTCTGCAACAAAAACTGGTGGAGAACATGTAGAGGAATCAAATATTCTCTGAGTGATGAGGAGCCCTAAGCTTGGGCCAAGGGGGTGTCTAAGAGCAGGTGAAAACTTTGCATGGAATGATTTTCCTCTAATAAAATTTGAGGGAATATAACTTAGGGAAAATAATTTAGGGAAAAAAATGAGATTTTTTGGTAGCAAGAGAACTGCAGGTTTTAAAGGGACCCCCCCTTGGTTTAGAAATCCTCTGTGCTCTTGGCTGTTCAGCTGGGTTATTTGACATAATCTCGACACCAGAGATAAAATCTGGTTCTCTTCACATCCATGAACTCTGATTGACTTTGGCCAGCTCAGCTCCTGCTCGGGGCTCTCAAATCACCCCAAGCTGGGGTTTGGGATAAACGAGCAACAAACACATCCCCGACTCCCCAAGCCCCTCCAAAAAAAAACAACCCCTGGGAGCTCAGGGCCTCAAACTGGGAACTGGAGCCCCCTGAAATATTTGGCGCCCACTGATGGGTGGCAGGGTTAATCAAGATGAAGGAAAATGGGATTTAATTCTGGTATTGGCTGTTATTAAATGCAGTGGGAGGCTCTGGCTGCTGCTGCTGTTGGAGTCAGCAGTGTTAAAGCAGAAGCTGGCAGCACATTTGGTTGGATAAAATACGGGGGATTTTGGTTTGGTTTTGGTTTTTTTTTTTTTTCAGCTTAAGCATCCCAGACAGCCATTAGCGCGAGCTGCAAGCGCCTCTTTTTAGTGGTAATTGAGAAAAGAAAGCAGAGCAGCGAGGTCGATTTGTTTGAAAATAACCAAAAAAAAAAAAATGTTCGGCTCTCGGAGCCTTCAAATCAAGCAGGGAAATCAGGACGAGTAAATCGCCTTCATTTGCAAAGAGTGGCGAAAAGAACCTGCTCAAATCGCTTTTTTTTTTTTTTTTTGGTTGGTTGGTTTTTGGTTTTTGGGGTTTTTTGTGGGTTTTTTTTGGTTTTTTTTTTTTGGTTTTTTGGGGTTTTTTGTGTGTGTTTTTGTGTTTTTGTGGGGTTTTTTCTTTTTTTCTTTTTTCCTTTTTTTTTCTTTTTTTTTTTTTTTTTTTCTGAGGCTGTCCCGGTGATTTTTTTTTTTTGGTCTGTTCGGGTTCTTCTGGAAGAGGAGACACTGCAGAGGCTTGGGATTTTCTTGGAGCAGGGGTCCCCAGCAGCAAGCACAGCCCCTCCTGAGGGTGTCACCCTTGGGGACACCTTGTAGGACCCTCGGGGGTGGCAGCATCACCCCCTCCCTCACCTGTCCAAGGCGTAGCTCCGGGTACATCACCCAAAACCCTCTCCTCGCCTTCCCCGCGTGGTTTCCTCGCTCCTTTCAGCCCTTTCTGTTTATAAACAACAAAGCTCCCTTTGTGCCGAGCTTCCCGGGAAGTTTTTGTGCCTCCTTTGCGCGCATTGTTAAAGGAATATTTACTGCAGCTCCTAATAGCGGCGTGTTTTGGTTACCTGCTTCATGTGGGAAAAAGGCTCCGCGTGTTTTCTGATGACTCATTAATTGAATTTCCCATTTCCTACTGGATTAGGCCAATGCCAGGACCCAAAGGAGAGGTCTCTTACCAAAATTAACAATATTAGACCCAGAAATCCTCCCAGGTGCAGGTATCCCGTGTTTTTTTTTCATCACCAAAAGATGCGGGCTGGCTCCAAGAACTTGAAAAAAAAAAAAAAAAAGGAAAAAAAAGGAAGAAAAGCAAAAGAAAAAATGAGGGAATTAAGCACCAAAATGCTTTTGTAAAGCAAGCCCTTGATCTAAAACTGATGCCTAAAGATCTGATGGGAAGTGTCAGCAGCAGAAGCGTAATTTCATCCTTTCATATCTCCGCCAATTCCAGGCTTAGAAGGGGGGGAAAAAGGGGTAATTTGGGGCATTGTTTTACTTTGAAAGTGTTTGAAATAATTGTGGGGGGTTTTCTTTTCCGAGAAAATTGTTAAAATCTTTCACCTTTCGTAGGAGGTTTGGAAGGCTCAGTGCCTTTTTTTTTTTTTTTTTTTTTTCTGTTTTCTTTTCATCCAATTTTATAGAAAACGTTTCAGGGCTTTTTTTAAAAAAATATTCTCCAGAAACTTGTGGGTTTGTGATCCCAAATCTACCGGTTAGAGTGAAACGATGCCATTTTGCAAATATTATTTTAAAATATATAATTTCCAAGGGTTCTCACTGCCCAGCCTTGTGAACATTAATCCTTCCTTTACTTCAGCTCTGGATTTTGATAATTCTGGGGGGGGGGGAGGACAGGCACCAGTTGCTCCCACCAGGGTTGGTTTGCCTTCCCCATCACCCCGGGGACGCGGGGCAGGCTGATCAGGGATCGCCCCTCTGCTTTTCGGGTCCTTTCCCCCTTTTCCCCGAGCGATTCCGAGCCTTGGCATCGGGGCTGGGCTCCCAGGAGAGCCTCCATGGGGGGTAACGCAGAGCAGCGAGCTTTCTGCTTGGCTCCCAGCTCTTTTCATCTCTTTTTAAACTGATGAAAGCCATGCCAGCTGATTTTTTTGATGGGAACTGTGGGGGCTTGGCAGTGCCGAGTGTCGCCCCTGGTCCTGCAGCCCCGGGGGCAGAGATCTCCCCCTTCTTGTGGTTTATCTAAGCCCTCGGTATCTGATGCAACAGAACGCTGAGGTGGGACTTGCCCCTGTCTGTCTGTTTGTTTGTGTCAGACACTTGTTCCCCGGTTATCTCCTCCATCAAAACAGGTTACACCAAGCAGAGCTACTTCCCTTTGATTTCATCTGTTGAGGCTATGGGGGGGAAGCCAAAGCTTTCACGGCAAGGGCGATAGGGAAGCGCTTCAAACGCAACCACGGGGAAGCGAATAGCTGCAGGCAGCGCCGGCATCTGCCCTCCCCACCCTGCAACCCGGGGAGCCCAGCCCTGCCAGCAGCCCGGGCTGGGCTGTGCTGGGCAGCCCGGCTCTGGGGGGGATGTGGGGTGTCCTGTGGGACAGCCCTGCGGGCCCCGGGGAGGGTCTGGGGGGCTCCTGGGGTGGGGGGATTGGATTGGCCAAGGGAAGTTTAGATTGGGTTTAAGGAAAACGTTTTTTACTGAAAAGGTGATGAAGTTTTGGAATTGGGGAGGGTCTGGGGGGCTCCTGGGATGGGGGGATTGGATTGGCCAAGGGAAGTTTAGGTTGAGTTTAAGGAAAACGTTTTTTACTGAAAAGGTGATGAAGTTTTGGAATTGAGGAGGTCCTGGGTGGCTCCTGTGGTGGGGGGATTGGATTGGCCAAGGGAAGTTTAGGTTGGGTGTAAGGAAAACGTTTTTTACTGAAAAGGTGATGAAGTTTTGGAATTGGGGAGGGTCTGGGGGGCTCCTGGGGTGGGGGGATTGGATTGGCCAAGGGAAGTTTAGGTTGGATGTCAGGAAGAAGTTTTTTGTGATAAATGTGGCATTTATAACATTTTTTACAGAAAGAGTGGTGAAGTATTGCAATTGGGGAGGGTCTGGGGGGCTCCTGGGGTGGGGGGATTGGCTGGGCCAAGGGAAGTTTAGATTGGGTTTTAGGAAAACGTTTTTTACTGAAAAAGTGATGAAGTTTTGGAATTGAGGAGGTCCTGGGTGGCTCCTGGGGTGGGGGGATTGGCTGGGCCAAGGGAAGTTTAGATTGGGTTTTAGGAAAACGTTTTTTACTGAAAAAGTGATGAAGTTTTGGAATTGAGGAGGTCCTGGGTGGCTCCTGGGGTGGGGGGATTGGCTGGGCCAAGGGAAGTTTAGATTGGGTTTTAGGAAAACGTTTTTTACTGAAAAGGTGATGAAGTTTTGGAATTGAGGAGGGTCTGGGTGGCTCCTGGGAAGGGAGGATTGGCTGGGCCAAGGGAAGTTTAGGTTGGATGTCAAGACGAAGTTTTTATAAAAAGAGTGGTGAAGTTTTGGAATTGGGGAGGGTCTGGGTGGCTCCTGGGGTGGAGGGGAGTGGCTGTGCCAAGGGAACTTTAGGTTGGATGTCAGGACGAAGATTTTTACAGAAAGAGTGATAAAATATTGCAGTTGGGGAGGTCTGGGTGTCTCCTGGGGTGGGGGAATTGGCCAAGGGAAGTTTAGGTTGGGTGTTAGGACAAAGTTTTTTAAAGAAAGAGTGATAGAGTATTGGAATTGGGGAGGGTCTGGGTGGCTCCTGGGGTGGAGGGGAGTGGCTGTGCCAAGGGAAGTTTAGGTTGGATGTTAGGAAGAAGTTTTTTATTGAAAAGGTGATAAAGTATTGGAATGATCTGCCTGAGGAGGTGGTGGAGCCACCATCCCTGGATGTGTTTAAGGAAAGCCTGGATGTGGCACTGGTGCCATGGTTTAGTTGAGGTGTTGGGGCTGGGCTGGACTCAATGGTCTTGGAGATCTCATCCAACCTGGTGATTCTGTGATTCTGTGACTCTGTAACTCTCTGTAACTGTGATTCTGGGATTCTGTGTCTCTGTGATTCTGTGGCTGAGCCTGGGTGCTGCAGGGGATGGGGACAGAGGGTGTCTGGCTGGGCTGGTGGAGCTCTGGGCTCTTGGTGGCCGTGGCAGCAGGGTTATCTCCCCCTCACAGCTCGGGTGACTGTTCTGGGTGCTTTAGGACCACAGAATGTCCTGAGCTGGGAGGGACCCACAGGATCATCCAGGGCAGCTCCTGGCCCTGCACAGACACCCCAAAATCCCTGGGAGCAGTGTCCAACCCTTCCTGGAGCTGTGACAGCCCTGGGGCCGTGCCCATTCCCTGGGGAGCCTGGGCAGTGCCAGCACCTGATGGAGGAAGAACCTTTCCCTGAGATCCATCCCAAACCAGGGATGATCCAACCCAAACTGGGTCCCCTGACCCAGCTGCAGCCATTCCCTGGGTCACAGAGAGCAGAGATTGGAGCAGCCCCTCAGAGAGCTGTGCATTCTGCCCTCAGCCTCCCCTGCAGAGAGCACTAATGCAGGGATCTTCTCTCTGGGAGTAAGAACGGCCCTTCCCTTTAAACCCCAACAAAATCAAGCACTGAGGGGGCTGGGATGCCCCCGCTCCTGGGTGTCCCTTCTGAGGAGGCCCTGCTGTGACATCCATCCCTGTGGGTGCCACTCCTCCCCTTCACCCCCACCTGTGGCAAGGTGTCAGCCCCGGACACCCTCCTGCTGCCACGGGACAGCCCAGCGGCCCTGGCAGGGCAGCACGGAGCCGGGGCAGCTCTGAAACTGGACACCAGCACCTCCAGCCCAGCCCAATCCCCTCCCAGTGCCGCTGCATTTTGCATTAAACCCGTGTCAGGGCAGATGGAAAATCAGAGACTTTGCCTCAGTCTGCCCGTGCCACGAACTGAGTTAAGGTGGGAGTCCTGTGAGCTGGCTGCAGGTGCTGCTCTGCCCAGGGATGGGCAGGAAGGGGCCCTGACCTCTGCTGGGCTCGGGGAACGTGGCTGTTCCTGGCATTCCCGTGGGGCAGAGTCTCTTTGGAAGGTGATGGATCATGTTGGGATAAAGTTTGGGGGTTCTGGCCTCTGTGCCAGCCCCTAAACCAGATGAAAAGATCCAGCAGAGGTAAGGGACGGCAGGTTGGGCTGGGGGCTGCTCAGCCCGTGCTGGCTCCCAGCTTTCTTTTTTATTTTTATTTTTTTTTCTTTCTGGGAGCTTTTTTTCCTTCTGCCCTTTGTTGTTCCCTCCTCGCTCGGGCTGGAAGCAGCTTGCCAGGCCAAAGGCTTTTGAGGAAACTTGGCCTCTCCCGGCCCCACGCTGAGCTCAGTGCTGGGCTACGCCTTTTTGCTCCCAAGGCTGGCTCTCCCTCGTGAAACTTTCCTCAAAGCCTCCAGGATTTCTCTGGTCTCTTCCCCTGCAGCCATGCACAGCCCCGGGACAAGTCCGGGTAAATGAAAGCTGCAGCAGTTGGGCTGGAAAACAGCTGGTTGCTATGGCAATCGGGGCTGCTGGGGATTTGCATAAGGCTGGTGATTTTCATAGCACAGCCACATTTAAGGCACGCAGGAGAAATTTCCATATTCCCAGCTCGAGTCAGTTGGGGCGTGGGGGAGGCCAGGAGGGGGATATTTGAAATTCAAATGAAGGTGATTAGGGTTTGAGGTTGGGGTTATTTTATTTTATTATTTTATTTTTTTTTTTTTTTTTTAAACATCCCATTATGGAAGAGGATAAAAAAGGACGGGGAGGGGAAAGGGGAACAAAAGGCTGGTTTGACTTGAATGAGATGGGCAAAGGAAGAGCTGGTCTGATCTGCCTCTTGCCTGGTCTAGCAGAAGAGACTTGCCCCTCTCCAGCACCTGCAGGTGAAATGTTTTCCGCGGGGAACACTGCTGCCTCGGGTTTCCTTCTGGAAGGTGCCCAGGTTCCCACACGGGCTGTCTGATCTCTTGACCCCACACAAGGGGCTGCAGAGGGACCCCGGATGGGCTTTCTCTGAGGCACTGCTGACAAAGGAAA
>JADMLD010000706.1:0-33676 GCA_017589585.1 Phylloscopus whistleri | reverse complement strand
ACCCGCTGTCCCGTGTCACCGGCAATCGGGGCCGGGTGAGCATGAGGGGGGCTCGAGGGGGGGTTTTGAGGGGGGGGGGTCATTGTGGGGTTCCCCCCCCTGACTCTCCGGTGTCCCCCCAGGCTGGCCTGTGGCGTGGTGGCCCGCGCCGCCGGGCTCTTCCAGAACCCCAAACGCGTCTGTTCCTGCGACGGCGTCACTCTCTGGGAGGAGCGCGACCGCAGCCACGGGACTCTCCCGGGGACCCCCGCCATGGAGACCCCAGCCCCCACCTGTAGGAGCCCCCTCGGGATTGAATAAACGCCCCTCGCTCTGCAGCCGCTGCGGGTCTGGGGGGGGCGACACCGGGGGGCGAGCCCCGAACTGCGGCGGCGCCTTTAAGGGGGGGCGTGGCCAGAGCGGAGCGGGACGGTGGGCGTGGCCTAGCGGGGAGGCGGGAGGCCGCGCGCGCGAGCGGTGCACACGGCACGCAGGCGCGCTGAGGGGGGCGGTGCGCACGGCACGCAGGCGCGCTGAGGGGGGCGGTGCGCACGGCACGCAGGCGCGCTGAGGGAGGGCGGTGCGCACGGCACGCAGGCGCGCTGAGGGAGGGCGGTGCGCGCGGCACGCAGGCGCGCTGCGCACGGCGCCGCCCCCGCCGCCCTCAGGAACCGCCGCCATTTTGAAGCCGCCGCCGCCGCCGCTGCCTGTTCTGTGTCCCCGCTGCTCTCCCCCCCCACCGATCCCCGCCGCGATGCGTCCCGGCATCAAACTCTTCGTGGGCAACGTCCCCGAGGAGGCGACGGCGGAAGAGCTGAGCGAGCTGTTCGCCGCGCCCCGCGGGGCCGTGCTGGCGTCGCCCTCATGAAACAGTTCGCCTTCGTGCACCTGCGGGACGAGGCGGCGGCCGCGCGCGCCATCTCGCAGCTCAACGGGCACCAGCTGCACGGCCGCCGCATCGTGGTGGAGCCATCCCGGCCGCGCCCCACCAACACCTGCAAGATCTTCGTGGGAATGTGTCGGCCGCGTGCACGAGCGGGGAGCTGCGCTCGCTCTTCCAGCAGTACGGCCCCGTGGTGGAATGCGACGTGGTGAAAGGTACCGGACCCGCCGCCGGGGCTGCGCGGCCCCCGCCGCCGAGCTCGGCCCGAGCCGCCGGGTGATTCGTGGCACCCGAGTTCCGTCCGACTGCGGCGTCGCCCCCCCGCCCGACCCCGGCGCGGCCCGGGCTGGTGGAGCGGGGGGATTCCTGCCGCCTCCCCCCTTGCCCCGACGGGGCCCGTGCGAGCCCGAGTGAGCTCCCGTAACCCCCCCTCCTGCCAGCCACGTCCTCCTCCATCGCCTCCGCCTGCCCCGGCCGGGCCCTGTGGGCGGTCCAGACCCCTTAACCCCCCCCTCTGGTAACCACGTGTCTTCGATCGCCTCCCGCAGGCTCAGGTGGGGCTGTGCCAGCCCCTGCGGGTGCCCCTGACCCGGGAACTCCCTGCTAACCCTCCTCCAGCCAGCCTCGTGCTCCGTAATCCCCTCCCCAAACCCCCGGTGGGGCCCTGTGAGCACAGGACCCCCTCAATCTCTACATTATCCCTCCTCCAGCCAACTTCCTCATCCTCCCTCGCCTCCCTCGAGTGGCCCGTGTGGGCTCCCCGTACTCCTGAACGCCTCCATAATCCCCTCCTGGCAGCTTTGTTCTGTGCCATCAGCAGCCCAGGTGGGGTGAGCCCCTGCCCGCTGCTGCCGCCTCTGTGACCAGATCACCACCAGGCCACGGCCCGGCTCCCACAGCCACAGAGCTGGGAGGTGCACAGAGCACGCCCTGAAACCCCTGAGGGGTTCGATGGCTTCACATTGGGGACCCCCAGCACAGCCTGATGGGGTCCCCTACCGCCCCCAACCCAAGTGTCACCCGTGTCACACTAACGGACTGACAGTCGTCACTCCACTTCCCTCTCCCTGCCCCTGCTGTCACCTCGTCCCTTCTCACCCAGCCCTGCAGTCCCGGTGATGTCCCCGCAGTGCCCGTGTGCCCCTGCCCACAGCAGGGGGACGTTGTTTCTCTGCTCTCTTGTCCCAGGTCACAGCCACCAGCACCAGCCTGGCAGGCAGACCTGCCCGGTGTCCCCTCGGGTTTGGGGTGCCACGGCCACCCCAGGGGATGGCAGCAGGGCTGGGGGTGACATGGAGGTGACATCTGCTCTTGGGGCTACCTGAGTGGGACACGTGGATGTGGGACAGGAGCCGGGGGTGGGATGGCAGAGGGGGACACAGGAGAGGGTGCCATGGCGCTGATGCTCAGGGGTCTGGGATGGGTTTGCTTGGCCAGTGGTGCTCCCAGCATCACACCACACCCCCTTGGGTGGGCTGTCACTGGTTCCAGTGGTCTCGCTCTGTGACTGCAGGGAACACCATGGGGCCGCTGTCCTGCCCTGTGCTGGCCCCGGACCCGTCGTGACACGGGGGTGACCCCCGACCGCCATGGGGGCATCCAGCCCCCAAACCCCCTGGGCCAAGTGCCACAGGCGGCCACCAGAGCTGCCACCAGGTCCTGCTTCCCTGCTCCTCGCTGTCCTCAGAAGCCTCTGCGCTGCCGAGCCGCGGTTGTGCCGCATGGCACCGGCTCCTTGCCACGGCTGGGCGCTCACGGGGGGCGCTCAGGCCCTTCCCTCCCTCCTTCCTCCTCTGTCTTAATTCCCTGTTCCCTTCTCTGTCCTTGTCTTTTTCTGTCCCCTCTTCCTCTCCCCGTCCTTCCTCTCCCCTCCTTTCCTCTGCCCCTGTCCCGCTCTCTGTGCTGGCGCCGGTTCTCTCAGCTTTGCTCCGCTCACTGCCAGGACGTCCCAGCTGAGCCCACAGCGCTGGCACTGCCAGCCCAGCCCGGGCCCTCGGTGCCCGCGTGCCAGGGAGGGGCTGGGGGGGGTGGCAGGAGGCAGAGCCTGGGGGGGAGCGGAGGGGAGCCAGGCGGGCTGGGGGAGGCTGTGAGCTGGGGGACGCCGGGTGGGCTGTGGCCAAGTGAGTGTGGGGCAGAGCCGACACTGGTGGTTGTGTCTTCGCCGGCGAGCGGGGCCGGCAGCGCCGTCCCGGGGCTGGCAGCGCCCGTCCTGCGCCCGTCCCGCTGCCGCCGCACGGCTCGTTAGCGCCAACTCCTGTAACGAGTTGTGTTTTCTCCCCTCACTGCTCTCTCTGCTGCTTTGTCAGACTATGCCTTTGTGCACATGGAGAACGAAGCCGATGCTAAAGTTGCCATCGAAAACCTAAATGGGAAGGAGGTGAAGGGGCGCCGGGTGAACGTGGAGCTCTCCACCAACGTGCAGAAGAAGGGCACGGGCCAGGCGCCGCCGCCCCCCTCGGCGTCGACAAGACCAAGCGCATCGGCCTCGAGTACCGCGAGAAGTTCCAGCCCAAGATCGAGGGCTTCGACCAGCAGCGCCGGGCGGCCGACGCCGCCTTCCCCTCGGCCGCGGGCGCCGGCTACGGCACAACCCCCTCCCTGTACGATTACCAGCAGCGCTTCGGCGCCAAGTACGACACCTTCGACGTGCAGCCCCGGCCCGCCTCCCCCTCCTACTTTGGCAGGGACCGCAGCCCGCTGCGGCGCTCACCCACCCGCGCCGGCTACGCCGCGGTGACGCTCCCCATGACGGCGCAGCCGGCCGCCTACCGCGCCCAGCCCTCGGCCTCGCTGGGGGCCACGTACCGAGCCCAGCCCTCAGCCTCCCTGGGCGTTGCCTACCGCCCTCAGCCCACCACGGGCCAGGCCGCCGCGTACCGCGCGCAGCCCTCGGCCTCGCTGGGCAGCGCCTACCGCTCCCAGCCCGCGGTCGGTTCCCTGGGCGCCGTGGGCACTCAGCCCGCCGCCGCCAACTCCCTCGGCTCCTACGGCGCCCAGCCCGCTGCCGCCGCCTCGTACGGCGCGCAGCCCGCCGCCGCCAACTCCCTCAGCTCCTACGGCGTCCAGTCCGCCGCCCTGGCCTCCTCCTACGGTGCCCAGCCCGCCTCGGGCTACTCGGCGGGCTACAGCGCCCAGCCCGCCATGGCCGCATACGGCGCCCAGCCTGCCGCCGGCTCCGCCAGCTCCTACAGCACCCAGGCCGTGGCTGTGCACGTGGCCTCCTACGGTACCCAGCTGGCCGCAGGCTCCTACGGCTCCCAGCCCATGGATGGCCACGCCAGCTCCTACGGCGCCCAGCCCGGCGCCGCGCTGTCTGCCAGCTACAGCGCCCAGGCCGTGGCGGTGCACGCCAGCTCTTACAGCGCCCAGGCCGTGGCTGGTCACGCCGCCGCTGCCTACCAGCCCGTGGCCGGCCACTCGGCCTCCTACGGCGCCCAGCCCGCGCTGTCCACCTCGTATGGTGCCCAGCCCACCGTGGGCCACTCGGCCTCGTACGGCGCCCAGCCCGCCGCGGCCTGCCCGCATCCTACGGCAGCCAGCCCGCGGCCGCCCGCGCTCCCCGCCGGCTACGGCGCGCAGACGGGCTCCTCGCTGGCCCGCGTCCTACGGCAGCCAGGCCGCCGTCGCCGCCGCCTCCTACAAGGCGCAGGCCTCCGCCCCGCTGACGGCCGCGTACCGGGCCCAGGCCTCCGGCGCCATGGCGGCCTCCTACCCGGCGCAGCAGCCGTCCTCCGCCGCGCTGGCGGCCGCGTACCGAGCCCAGCCGGGCAGCGCCTACGACGGGCCGAGCCAGCTGGGGCAGCCGGCGGGCTCCTACCTGGGCCTGGCGCAGGCCACCGCCGCCGCACCGCCCTACGAACGCACCCGCCTCTCCCCGCCTCGCAGCGCCGCCTACGATGACCCATACAAAAAATCGTCCTCTCTGGCTAAAAGGTACGGTGCCGGGCGGGGCACCGACCCCGCCCCTGCCTCCCGCTGCCCGCCGGCTCGCCGGCCTCCGGCGCACCGCTCGCGGCTTGACCGGTGCCGTGCGGCACCGGCGCGGCTCGCCATCGCCCGGCGCGGCGGGCGCCACGGCTCCGCTCGCGCCGCGCAGATCCCCTGGGGAGGGACGGGGCTTGGTGCGGGTTGAAGGGAGGTGGTGGCTGGCACACAGCGGGGCCTCCGCGGCGTCCGGCGGCCGATCCCGTCCTGCGCCGGCTTTGCCCATCGCGGCGCGTCCCCGGGCAGGACGCGGCGCCGCCGTCGGCGGCGAATCCGGGCACCGTCCCCCCTCTGGCTGACCCCCGTCTCTTCTCTCGCCCAGGTACGGCTCGGAGCGCCGTCTGTCCGAGCTGGCTGATTACCGGCGCTTAGCGGACTCTCCGCTGGCGTACCGCCGCTCGCCCACCAAGTCCCCGCTGGACTACCGCCGCCTGCCAGACGCGCACAGCGAGTACGCCCGCTACTCGGGCGGCTTACGGCGACTACCTGCCCGCCGCCCGCGTCCACTCAGGCTACCAGCGCCGCCTCTGAGCCGGCCGCGGCCCGCGCTGGCCGCCCCGCCGGGGCACGGACGGTTCTTTGACAGCCGATTTTTTTTCTGGTTTTGCTGTTTGAGTTTTTTTAGAAGGTTCCGCGGTTCGGTTGGCCGTGGCCGCGCGGTTCGTTCCCCCCGCGGCGCTCGGTGCCGGTTCGTGACGCAATGGTTGAAGCCGTGCGGCTCAGACTCTTTTATACCACGAGTTGTCCCGTTTTTTGGGCGAGTTCCCTCTTTCCAGCATTGGGCCCGGCACGGTGCCAGGGTTTTTTTATGACTGTAAATAAATGCTGGGGTCTGCTCCGGTTCCCAACGCCTCACGCCTGGTCTTTCCCAGTCCTGGGGGTCCACTCCCACCCCTGGGGACCCCTCCCAGTGCCACCATCACCACCCAGCCCGGGCTGATACCGCTCCCGGTGCTGGAGCTGCTTTCCCACCACGGAGGAGGCAGATTTGGAGGATGAGCAGCGTTCGGAGCCAGCACTGACCTGTGCCAGGGCCTTGTTTTGGGTGAGAAAAGCCGCTTTTGAGGTTTGGTGCCGTGTGAGCGAGAGCTGGGGTGGTGTGTGCCATGCCAGGGGTCCTGTTCCTGTAGGCACTTCCTGTCCCCGTCTCTCCCCAGGGACCGGTCACAGCCCAGTCCCGGCTGTGCCACAGGAGGGATGGCCAAGGCTCATTAACCACTGCGTTAATTAGCCAGGCAGGAGAGTGACACTTCTCCCCTCCTTTCCAGGGTGGCCACACACCCCTGGGCCTGGCCCCGAGGCCCCAGGTGTGGCCACGGCAGCGCCCGCGAGCGACTGTGGCACCGCTGGGCGCTGGCAATGCCGAACTGGAAACATCACCAAAGGCACATCCTGAGCTTAATGGCCTTAATTAGTGAACACTGAGAGGCAGGAGGGCATCTGGGGACAAACAAGACAGTTTGGGGGCAAAATGAACCAGCCTGGGGACAAACAAGGCAGTCTGGGGACTAATTAGCCCTGGGCAGGTTAAGTGGCGGCTCCTGCCACCCATGAGGAGGAGGAAGAGCTGGGGGTTGAAGCCCCTCTGTTACCCCTGGGTGCCCCTTTGGGGTCCCCAGGAACGTTTTGGGGGCGCCCCCATTTGCAGCAGCCCCTCCCTGGAGTTTGGGTCTGCACGGGCAGAGCCAGGCAGGGCACAGGCAGCACCGGGGAGTCCAGAAGGTTCCGCGCCATGCTCTGAGGGGACTCCAGTGCAGAGAAAGAACCGGGGGTGGAGCCAGCGCCATTTGTTAAAAATTTTGAGTTTTATTTTACCGGAAAGTGGGGTCGGGGGACTCTAAATCACTCGGGGGGTTCCACCCCCACCGGCGCGGCGGCCTCCGTTCAGCTACGGCGTTGGGGTAAAAACCTACCACTGGATTATCCACCCTCTTAAAAAAATAAAGGAAAAAAAAAAGGCAAAACGACGACTCGGGAAGAGCTCCGGGGGAGCGAGGGGGCGGCGAAGCAAAGCAAAGCTGGCGCTGGGGGACGGCTGCGGCTGCGCGCTCACACCTGAGCCCGGGGTGGGGACCCAAAACTACCTGGAAAAGCAAAATATCCTGCCCAGGGGGGCGGGGAAGCTGAGGGAGGGGCTGAGCTAATCCTGCCCGGGCTGAGGACGAGCCGCGTGTCCGTAAGGAACGGGCCCGGCAGCGGCACGCGGCGGCGGTGGCACCCGGCGCGGCCCGAGACGCGCGGCGCCGAGTCGGCGTGCGACGGGACCCCGACGTCCAGCCGCACAAATCTTACCTGTAAGAGAAAAGAGGAGTTGGCGCAGGTGCCCCCGGGGCCGATCCGGAGCCCTGCCGAGCCCCGGCGCCCCGGGGAGCTGCGGCTTCCTGGCAGCAACAGAGTCCTGGTGTGGAGCAGCGGCGGGGCTCCGGCCCACGGCCCGTGGGTGGGCAGGAGCTGCCCTGGGGCTGGGGGCTCTGTGGGAACCCCCCACCCCGCGGGGACTTTGCCGGGACAGCGCCCGGCCCGGCAGGAAGGTGAGGTACGGCCATGAGAGCGACACCGGCGCCGCCCCGCTGACCACGGCACCTCCTGGCCACAGCCGGGCTTTAACGCCCGCGGGGCCCGTCCGTGTCACCGTGACCCGTCACCCGCCTCGAGCTTGACCTGCACAACCGGGACCGCCGGCAGCGGTGCCGAGAGACGCCAACGCGCTCACCTCCGGCTCAAAAGGCGGAGTATCGCGCCCGGTCCGCGTACGGGTCCCGCCCGAAGCGCTGCATGTCGTAGAGGGACGCCCGGGCCACCGAGGAGACGGGCGACAGCTGCCCACGATCGTACGTGTACGCCTCTCCGACGGTGCTGGCCGCGGCGGCCGTGCGGCGCAGGGGGCTCCTGTCCCGGGTGTAATAGGTGGAGGACGCGGCGGCGGCCGCGGCGGTGGCGGCGGCGGCGGCGACGGCGGCCGCCGCGCCCGGGGTGGGCAGCAGCGCTCGGTCGTACGCGTCTAAGGTGGTGGGGATGCGGCCGGCCATGGCCGTGGTGGCGGCCATGGCCGAGGACTGGACCTGGGAGTACTGGGCGTACTGGGAGTACTGGGCCATGGTCTGCTCCGCGTAGGCGTCGTACGCCGAGGCCGTGGCGTAGGAGCGGACGCGGTAGCGCTTGTAGTAGTCGGCCATCCCGCCGTAGGCCTCATCGTAATACACGGTCTCCCCATAGCCCGCGGTGTAGGGAGTGCGCACGGCTCCGTACTGCTCGTTATAGGCCTCGGCAAAGTCCGCCACTTGCCCCGGGCGATCGACCGGGCACTCCTTAGACCAGTGCCCCTCCTTCCCGCAGCGGTAGCAGCCGCTCTTGTCTCCCATCCCGGGCGCCGTCCGCAGCCGGCTGGTGGACAGCTGCACGCGCATCCGCTTGCCTTGGGGAGAGACGCGAGAGGCAGGGTCAGTGCGGCCGTGCCGGGGCACCGGCGGGACGGGACAGGACCGGCTGCCGCCCCCCCAGCCCTCCGCAGCCACCGGCGCGGGAGGAGCCGCCGCAGGACCGAGCGTGAGCCGCTAGATGAACACCGGATGGCAGCCAACAGGGACGTGCTGCCACGTCCGAGCGCGGCCGTGCCGGCCAGCCCGGCAAAGCCCCGGCAGCCCGGGGTGGGACCCGGCACTGCCGGCCCCGTGTGACGGCAAAGCTTCGCGCCGGAAAACGCCGGAGCGGCGGCGAGAGGGATGCGACGCCGGGAAACGCCCCGGAGCGAACGGGGCCCGGCCTGAGCGCAGCACGAGGCAAAGCCAAGCGCGGACGAGGCCGGGACAGCTCTGGGCGCGGCCGCGCCGGCCCGGCTGGGTCGCCGGTTTTTTGGGAAAGGCCCGGAACGGGGGCGGCGGGACGTGTGGAGCCCCGGCAGCACCGGGAGCGCCCGGTCCGGCCCCGCCGCCGCGCGGGTGAAGCGCCGGACGCCGCCCTGAGCACCCGGCCGGGAGACGCGCTCGCCATCACCGCCGCCAGCGCCGCGGCTCGAGTCCGGCCGCTCGGCCCCGTCGAGCGCCCGAGCGACGCCGGGCGCGGGGTCGGGCGCCTCCGTCACCCTCTTACCAGGCTGGGCAAGGCTACAAGGGCGGGCGGCAGCCTGGCGTCACCCGCTGCTCCGGCCCGGCACAGGACGTCGCCGTCGGGGTCCTCCTGCGGGGCGGCCGTGCTGGTTAATCAGAGATGGGTCAGTCCCGTCCTCCCCGGCCCAGAGCCCCCGAGCCCGAGCCCTCGCTCCGGCCGCGCCGTCTGGGCGGCCCCGGGAGCTGCGGCGGGGCGGGCACCAACCGACACCAACCCCAGAGCCCCGAGGGCGTTTTAACGGCCCCGCAGAGCCGGCCGTGGTCACATCTGGGATCGACCCCAGAGCCGGGGCCGCTGGGAGCGTCCGCCAAGAACCCCGGAGCCCTCCCGCCGCCCAGCCCCGCGCCTCACCTTGGAACTCGGTGTTGTCCAGCCCCCGGATGGCTTCTACGGCGTCCTCGGCCCGCTCCATGTGCACGAAGGCGTAGTCCTTGACGATGTCGCACTCGATGACGGGGCCGTACTCCTCGAACTTGGCGCGCAGCTCCAGGTTGGTGCAGGCGGGGCTGATGTTGCCCACGTGCAGCTTGGTGGAGGCCTTGCTCTTGTTCTTGCTGGCCTCCACGTTGATGCAGACGCCGTGCAGCTTGTGGTGGTGCAGGTTGCGGATGGCGTCCTCGGCCGCCGTCTTGTCCTCGATGTGCACGAAGCCGTAGTTCTTGATGATGTCGCACTCCAGCACCTTCCCGTACTGCTCGAACAGGGAGCGGATCTCCTGCTCCGTCGCCTCCCGCGGCAGGTTCCCGATGAACAGCTTCACCATCGCGACCCGCCTGCGCCGGACAGCGCCGCGGTGAGCCCCCGGCGGCTTCGGAACCCCCCGGGAAACAGCCTGAGCCTCTGTGTGTGTGTGTGCCCAAAAATCCCCTAAATCACCCCAAGAAACAGCCTGAGCCGCTCTGTGTGTGTGCCCAAAAATCCCTTAAATCACCCCGAGAAACAGCCTGAGCCTCTGTGTGTGTGTGTGCCCAAGGCTGTGCCCAAAAACAGCCCCAAAACCCCTCTGAGAAACAGCCTGAGCCTCTGTGTGTGTGTGCCCAGGGCTCTGCCCACAAACAGCCCCAAACCCCCCCAAAAAACAACCTGAGCCTCTGTGTGTGTGCCCAAAAATCCCCTAAATCACCCCGAGAAACAGCCTGAGCCTCTGTGTGTGTGTGCCCAGGGCTCTGCCCACAAACAGCCCCAAACCCCCCCAAAAAACAGCCTGAGCCTCTGTGTGTGTGCCCAAGGCTGTGCCCAAAAATCCCCTAAATCACCCTGAACCTCTATGTACATGCCCAAGGCTGTGCCCACAAACACCCTAAATCATCCTCAAACACCTCAAACCTCTGGAGCTGTGCCCCTCAAAACACCAAATAAACACCCCAGATCTGTGCGTGTGTGCCCACAGGGCTGTGCCCCTAAAATCCTCTGTGTGCCCCCCAACACCCTAAATCCTCAAATACCCCAAACCTCTGTGTCTGTGCCCAGGGCTGCTGGCCCTCCAAACACCCTCAAATGAAGTCCCCAAACATCTGTGTGTGTCCCTGGGGCTGTAGCCCCCAAACCCCCAAACTTCCTCAAATAAACACCCCAAAACTCTGCCCCTGCTCATTCAGGGCATCGCCCCAAACACCCCAAATCCCCTCAATAACCTGAACCTCATTGTGACCCCCCCCGGGGCTGAAGCCCCAAACAGCCCAAATCCCCCCCAAATTTTGCTTCTGCCCCTTCAGGGCAGAGCCTCAAACATCCCAAATCCCCCCCCAAAATAAACACCCCAAAGCTCTGCTGTGCCCCTCCGACAGTGTGTCCACAAACACCCCAAAAAAACACCTTAAACCTCTGACACCCCAAAAAAACACCTTAAACCTCTGACACCCCCCAAAAAAAACCTTAAACCTTTCAAGCCCCGAAAATCCGCCGAAGTCTCTGACACCCGTTTTCCTGCAGTGCAGAGCCCCCCAACACCCCAAAACTCTGTGCACACCCCCCCAGGGCAGAGCCACGCCCCGAACCCCAAAACCCCCCGGGGGTCAGACCCCCCTCAATCCCCTCTAGTTCCCCCCGGGCCTGAGACCCCCCTAAGGCCCGAGACCCCTCAGAGCTGAGACCCCCTCTCGTTCCCCTCCCGTCCACAGGCCCGAGAGCCCCCCCAAACCCTCCCGCATCGCATCCCCCGAGCCCTGCGGGCGCCCCAGCGGGGCCGTGGCCGGGCCTGGCCCGTGTGTCCCCCCCGGTCCCCGGTCCCGACCCCCGGTACCGAGACCCCCCCCCGGGCCCCCCCCGCCCCCACCTGCCCCGTCCGCCGCGCGCTGCTCACAAAATGGCGGCGGCGTCTCCCGGCCCCGCCCCGCCTCCCGCGCGCTCATTGGCCGCCCGAGCTGTCCGTCAAACGCCGCAGCGTGAGGTCATCGATTCGCCAGGTGAGCCCGCCCATGGAGCGGCTGCAGCCAATCACGGAAAGGGGGCGGGGCGAGGGGAGGAGCGATCCATGAGGCTGCTGCGGGGGGGGCCGGGCCGGGCCATTGATGGGGGGGGGCGCACCAGCACTGGAGGCTGTACTGGGAGCACTGGGAGCCCTACTGGGATCGCTGGGCCCTGGACTGGGGTCACTGGGAATATTGGGCGCGCTGGGAATACTGGGGGCGCTGAGGGTATTGGGGGCACTGGCAGCGCTGGAGGTATTGGGGGCATTGAGGGTCCGTACTGGGAGCACTGGGAGCGCTGAGGTTCGTACTGGGAGCACTGGGGTGGCCCGCGCCGCCCGTTCCCGAACCCCGCTGCCAGTCCAAAACCTGCCCAGCCCCATCCCATCCCAATCCGTTCTCTTCTCGCTCCCACCGCCTGAACCCCGCCCTTATCCCATCGCCGCCCGCACCTCAGTTCCAATTTGCATCCCAAACCCACCCCTATTCAAATCCCACCCCTTCCCAGTTCATCCCAGTCCCTCCCAGTCCCTCCCAATCCCCCGCTCCCCAGCACACTCGGACCCCCCAGTCTGTCTCCAATCACTTTATTGGGGTGGGGGCTGCGCGGGGACATCACCGGAACAGGGGGGGACACTCAGGGCCCCCCCCGTGTCCCTCCGTGGGCTGCGGGACCCCCGAACTCCTCTACTTGTTCTTCTTGAAGAAGCTGAAGCGTTTCTCCCTCTCCTTGGGCTCGCGGGGCCGGGGGGCTCCGTCGGCGGGGGGCGGCACCGGGGGGAGGCTCAGAGCCCGCGACATCCCCTTGGGGGGACCCCCGGGGACCCCCGAGCCCTCCCGGGGCCCCCCCGGCCCCAGCGCGGCCCCGGCGGCGGCTTCGATGCCCCGGAGCCACAGGGCCATGTCGGCCTGGGGAGGGGACACGGGGACATTGGGGACACGGGGGGGTCAGGGGACATCCGGGGGGCACTGAGGGGGCAGGGGGGGGTCTCACCTCGTCCTTAGCCTGGAACAGGAATTCCTTCCCATCGCTCAGCCTGGGGAGGGGCTGGGATCAGCCACCGGGACCCCCCCCAGCCCCTTCGTGTCCCCCTCATGTCCCCCCATTTTTTCCCATCTTCTCCCATTTTCCCCCCACGTTCCCCCCATTTTTCCCCATTTCCCTGCACATCTGCCCCATTATTCCCACTTTTTTTTCTCCCTTTCCCCCCCATTTTTTCCCCATTTCCCCACATTTTTCCTCCCGCTTCCCACCCCTCATTCTCCTCTCATTTTCCCCCCTCTCTTCCCCATTTTCCATTTTCCTCTGCAATTTTCCCCCATTTCCCCCACATCTCCCCAACTTTCCCCGTTTTCCTCCATTCTTCCCACACATTTTCCCCCATCTCCTCCCCCTTTTATCCCATTTTTCCCCCACTTCCCCCCCATTCTCCCCTAAATTTTCCCCCATCTCCCCCTCATTTTCCCCCAAATTTTCCCCCCATTTCCCTCCTCATTTTCCCCAATTTCCCCTCATTTTCCCCTACTTCCCCCCATTCTCCCCCAAACTTTCCCCCCATTTCCCCCCAAATTTCCCACCATTTTCCCCAATTTCCCCCAAATTTCTCCCCATTCTCCCCAATTTTTCCCCCCATTTTCCCCCAATTTTTCCCCCACGTCCCCCCATTCTCCCCCAAATTTTCCCCCAATTTTTCCCCCACTTCCCCCCATTCTCCCCCAAATTTTTCCCCCCATTTTCCCCCAAATCCCCCCCGGTTTCCCCCCCGTACCCCAGCCTGAAGACGTGTTTCCGTTTGCGGTAGGCGGTGGCCGGGTGGCAGCGGGCGCCGCGCAGGGGGGTGGGGGGCTCGCCGTGGTACGGGACCCCCGCGCCCGCCCCCCGCGCGTCCTTGAACACGCTCAGGGCCCCCCCCCGCAGCACGCAGTACAGGCTCTGCCAGGACCTGGGGGGGTCAGGGGGGTCTCTGAGCCCACCGCCCCCGCGGGACACAGCCCCGGCTCTGCCAGGACCTGGGGGGGTCAGGGGGGGCTCACGGGAGGGGTCACGGGGGGGTTCAGGGGACCCCCCCACCCCTCAGGGCACATCCCCGGCTCGGCCAGGACCCGGAGGCCGCTGGGGCTTTAAGGGAGGGGCGTGGCACTTTGGTGGGCGTGGCCTTGGAAGGGCGGGGTTATGTGGGCGGGGCCAGAATGCCCAAATAAGGCCGGGCCATAGGGGGTGTGTGTTGGGGGCGTGGTCTGGGTGGGAACGTGATGAGGGGCGTGGTCATGAATGGGGCGTGTCCCCAGGGTGTCCCATGGGCGTGTCCCCAGGTGTCCCCAGGTGTCCCCAGATGTCCCCATGGTGTCCCTAGGTGTCCCCAGGTGTCCCCAGGGTGTCCCCAGGGTGTCCCCGGGGTGTCCCCAGGTGTCCCCAGGGTGTCCCCGGGGTGTCCCCAGGTGTCCCCAGGTGTCCCCAGGTGTCCCCAGGGTGTCCCCAGGGTGTCCCCAGGTGTCCCAGGGTGTCCCTGGGGCCAGGCCGTGTCCCCAGGTGTCCCCAGGTGTCCCCAGGTGTCCCCAGGGTGTCCCCAGGGTGTCCCCAAGGTGTCCCCAGATGTCCCCAGGTGTCCCCAGGGTGTCCCCAGGTGTCCCCTGACCTGTTGGTGGCTCTCTTGCCGGGCGCCTCCAGCTCCTGCTTCCGGCACAGCCCCCCCTCCAGGGTCTCGGGCGGGGGAGGGGCGCGGGGGGGCAGCGTGGCCGCCACCCCCCCTTGGCCGGGCCCCCCCTCCTGCGCCCCTTTGGGGACCTGGGGAGGGGGACAGGGGTGAGGGGCGGGGGGCTCCTACAGAGGGGTCCGGGGGTGTCCCCCCCGCATCCCGGGGGGGTCGGGGGGCTCACCTGGCCCGCGGCGCTGTCGGGGCGGATCCCGTTGAGGGCCGGGGGCTCCGGCGGGCGGCCCTGGGGGGTGGGGGCCCTGGGGGGGGGGGATGGGGACACGGGGGACACCCCCCTGTCACCCCCAGAACCCCCTCCCCATATCCACACCTCCCCCCCGGGCCCCCATATTCCCCCAACCCCCCCTAAACCCGGGGGTCTCCAAACCTCAAAAATTCCCCCAAAATTCCCCCCTGGCCCTGAATGCCCCGCCCCTCCCCCCACCCCGCCCCTCCCTCACCTCTGCCCCTCCCCGCCCCCTCCCCCATCCTGGCTCTCGGGGGGCACCACCGGGGGGCTCCCCCCGACTTCGGCCGGGGCCGGGGGGGGCTCGGGGGGCTGCAGCTTCCTCGCCTCCTCCTCCTCCTCCTGGCGCCGCCGCCGCTCCTTCTCCTCCAGCTGGGGGGGGTGGGGGGGTCAGGGACACCCCGGTGACGGGGGAGGGACACAGGGGGACCCCCCGGGGGCACGGAGGTGACACAGGGACCCTCAGCCCCCTCCCACGCTGCGTCCCCTTGGTGACTCCAGTGCCCCCCCTTCCCCTTGTCCCCTTTGCCCCCTCCCCGTGCCCCCTTTTCCCCCCTTGAATTCCCCTCCCAAATCCCCCCCTCGCCCCCTCCCCATTCCCCCTGTGCCCCCTCCCCATAGCCCCCCCCCCATTCTGCCCATTCTCTTCTGTGCCCCCCCATGTCCCCCTCCCTGTGTCCCCTGTGCCCCCTCCCCATTCCCCTTCATCCCCCCTCATTCCCCCCATGTCCCCAATGTCCCCGTGTCCCCCTCCCCATTTCCCTTCATTCCCCCCCATTTCCCCCTCATTCTCCCAATGTCCCCAATGTCCCTGTGTCCCCCTCCTCATTCCCCCCCATTTTCCCCCCCATGCCCCCTCCTCATTTCCTCCATTCCCCCCTCATTCCCCCCTTGTCCCCGATGTCCCCCTCCCCATTTCCCCCATTTATCTCCCGTGTCCCCCCCATGTCTGTGTCCCCCCCTTGCCCCCATGTCCCCCCCATGTCCCCAATGTCCCCAATGTCTCTGTGTCCCTTCCATGTCCCGTGTCCCCCCCGTGTCCCCGCCGTGTCCCCACCGTGGTGAGGCGGCTCAGGGCAGCGAATCTCTCGTCCCAGGCGGCCGCGGCCTTCTGGAAGCTCTGGTGGCGTTTCAGGAGGGTCTCGGCCTCGGCCAGGCTGGAGCCCAGCTCGGGGGCACGGGCCAGGGGCTCCCTGCTGGCCAGCCAGGCCTCGGCCGTGGCCGCGTCGCGCCCGAACACCAGCACCTCCAGCACTGGGGACACCGGGACCGTCACCGGGGGGGCACCGGGGGGCAGGGACGGCCCTGGGCCACCCCTGGGCCACCCCTGGGCCACCCCTGAGCCTCCCCTGGGCACTGAGAGGGGTCACTGGGGGACAGGGACAGCCCTGAGCCACCCCTGGGCCACCCCTGGGCCACCCCTGGGCCACCCCTGAGCCTCCCCTGAGCCTCCCCTGGGCACTGAGAGGGGACACAGGGACCCTCCTGAGCCACCCCCGACCCCCCTTTGAGAGGGGACACAAGCACAGGGACCCCCCCCTCGCACCTTCTGGGTGGGGGCAGCACCTGAGCCTGGCACAGGGGACGTGAAGGGACATGAGGGGGACACGGGGAGGGGACAGAGGGGACACCTGGGCCCCCCCCAGTCCTCACCAGTCTGCAGCCACTCCAGCTTGTCCTGCCAGCGCTCCCCGATGTCCCTGCGGCGCTCCTGGAGCTCGGCCAGCTCCTGGGACAGCTGGGGGGACACCGGGTCAGCGGGGGACAGGGGACAGCCATGGGGACAAAGATCGGGACACATCGATAGAGACAGAGGGACAGCATGGGGACAAGGACACGGGGACGGAGATACAGGGGTGGGACACAGGGACAGGAAGGGACATGGGATGGAGACATGGGGGGACACAGGGACATGGGGACAGGGGACAGCCATGGGGACAAGGACATGGGGACAGAGATACAGGGGTGGGACACAGGGACACGAGGGGACACGGGATGGGGACAGCACCGCAGAGACCGGGATTGGGACCAGGGATGTGGGGCTGGGGACTTGGGGACAGTGACCAGGGTGGGGACACGGGGATGAGGACACGGTGACAGGGTGACAGGGTGACAGGCGCGTCCCACCTTGTCGGCGTCGTGGTGGCCGCGCTGCAGCAGCGCGGTGGCCGCGGCCACGCAGGCCCCCAGGGAGCCCTCGCGCGCCTCCAGCTCCGCCCGCAGCCCCTGGTGCTGCTGGATCAGCAGCTCGGCCGCGGTGACATCCCTGCCGGGGGACGGGGACACCGGGGTCACCACGGGGACACCCCGGCTCCTCCCGGGTGCAGCGGGCAGGGCCGGGCCACCAGGGTGTGCTTGAGGTGTCCCCGTGTCCCCAGGCTGTCCGCATGTCCCTGCATGTCCCTGCGTGTCCTCGTGGTGTCCCCATACCCCCGTGTTTCCCCATGTCCCTGCAGCGTCCCAGGGCTGTCCCCGTGTCCCCACAGTGTCCCCGTGTCCCTGTGTCCCCCATGTTCCTGTGTCCTCCCATGTCCCAGGACTGTCCCCATGTCCCCCCATGTCCCCGTGTCCCCCCGTGTCCCCCCGCATCCCTGTGTCCCCATGTCCCCATGTCCCTGTGTCCCCCCATGTCCCAGGGCTGTCCCCGTGTCCCCACAGTGTCCCCATGTCCCCATATCCCCCCATGTCCCCTCATATCCCTACAGTGTCCCCCCGTGTCCCCCCATGTCCCCGTGTCCCCCCGTGTCCCTGTGTCCCCACAGTGTCTCCATGTCCCCCCGTGTCCCACCTGGGCCGCTCGCGGGCCTGCAGCTGCAGGTGCATCCCGTCCATCCAGAGCCGGAGGTCGCGGGCGGCGCGGAGGAACCGGAACTGCTCCACGGTGTCCCCGAGCAGGCGGCGGCGGCGCTGGCAGCGCCCGCGGAGCTCGGCCCAGGCGGCGGCCACCGCGCCCTCCTGCGCCCGCAGCTCCTCGGCCCGCGGGCCCGCGTAGGCTGCAGCCAGGCGCCCCGCAGCCTCCTGGACAGCTGCCACCTGGGGACAGGTGTGACAGGTGTGACAGGTGTGACAGGTGTGACATGGGACAGGTGTGACAGGTGTGACAGGTGTGACAGGTGTGACAGGCGCCCCGCCGCCTCCTGGACAGCTGCCACCTGGGGACAGGTGTGACAGGGGACAGGTGTGACAGGTGCCCTGCAACCTCCTGGACAGCTGCCACCTGGGGACAGTGTGACATGGGACAGGTGTGACAGGTGTGACAGGTGCCCCACGGCCTCCTGGACAGCTGTCACCTGGGGACAGTGTGACATGGGACAGGTGTGACAGGTGTGACAGGTGTGACAGGTGCCCTGCAACCTCCTGGACAGCTGTCACCTGGGGACAGGTGTGACATGGGACAGGTGTGACAGGTGCCCCATGGCCTCCTGGACAGCTGCCACCTGGGGACAGTGTGACATGGGACAGGTGTGACATGGGACAGGTGTGACAGGTGTGACAGGTGTGACAGGTGTGACAGACACCCTGCGGCCTCCTGGACAGCTGTCACCTGGGGACAGGTGTGACACATGTAACAGGTGTGACATGGGACAGGTGTGACATGGGACAGGTGTGACAGGTGTGACAGGTGTGACAGACACCCCGCGGCCTCCTGGACAGTTGCCACCTGGGGACAGGTGTGACATGGGACAGGTGTGACACGGGACAGGTGGGACAGGTGGGACAGGTGCCCCGTGGCCTCCTGGACAGCTGCCACCTGGGGACAGGTGTGACACGGGACAGGTGTGACAGGTGTGACAGGTGTGACAGGTGTGACAGGTGTGACAGGTGCCCTGCAACCTCCTGGACAGCTGTCACCTGGGGACAGTGTGACACGGGACAGGTGTGACAGGGGACAGGTGTGACAGGTGCCCCGCGGCCTCCTGGACAGCTGTCACCTGGGGACAAGTGTGACACAGGACAGGTATGACATGGGACAGGTGAGACAGGTGTAGTATGGGACAGGTGTGACAGGTGCCCTGCAGCCTCCTGCACGGCTGTCACCTGGGGACAGGTGTGACATGGGACAGGTGTGATATGGGACAGGTGTGACAAGTGTGACACGGGACAGGTGTGACAGGTGCCCCGTGGCCTCCTGGACAGCTGCCACCTGGAGACAGGTGTGACATGGGACAGGTGTGACATGGGGCAGGTGAGACAGGTGTGATATGAGACAGGTGTGACAGGTGCCCTGCAGCCTCCTGCACAGCTGTCACCTGTGGGGGACAGGTGTGACATGGGACAGGCGACACATATCCCACTCACAGCCGCCTCCTGCACCCCAGCGTGTCCCTCACCTGCCCCTCACCTGTCCCTCCCTGCCCTTGTCCCACCCTGTGTCCCCCTGTCCCCTCACCTGTCCCCGCCCCTCACCTGCGCGCTCAGGGCCTGCACGTCGTGCTCGAACGCTCGGTGCTGCCTCTCCAGCCCCTCGGCGGCGCGCAGGTCGCGCCCCAGCTCCTCGGGCACCTGCCGGGCTTTGTCGCGGAGCTGCGCCAGCACCTGCCGGGCGTCGCGGCGGAAGCGCTGCAGGTCGTGCGCGGCCGCCAGCTCCTGCGCCCGGGTGGCCACCAGCTCCAGCAGCTCGGCCCAGGCCTCGTTCAGCCCCGCTTGCCACTGGGCCACGGCCGCGCGCTCGGGGTGGCCCCCGGCGATCAGCGCCGCCGCCGCCGCGTTGGCCGCGTCCACCCGCTCCTGGCCCAGGCCACCCGTGTCCCGGGAGAACTCCCGGAACTTGTCCCGGAGCAGCTGCGGGGGGGACAGGGGACGCGGCGGGGTCAGGGGGGCTCACGGGGACAGGGGGGCACATCCAGGGACAGGGGACATCGGGGGGTCAGGGGGGGCTCACGGGGACAGGGGACACTCCCAGGGACAGGGGGACACACCCGGTGACAGGGGGACAGGGGACACGCCAGGGTCAGAGGCGGCTCCTGGTGACAGGGGGGCACGGGGGGCATGGAGGGTCGAGGGAGCTCCTGGTGACAGGGGGGCACACCCAGGGACAGGGGACACACCCGGTGACAGGGGGACAGGGGACACGCCAGGGTCAGAGGCGGCTCCTGGTGACAGGGGGGCACATCCAGGGACAGGGGACATCGGGGGGTCAGGGGGGGCTCACGGGGACAGGGGGGCACACCCAGGGACAGGGGACGCACCCGGTGACAGGGGGACAGGGGACACGCCAGGGTCAGGGGGGGCTGACAGGGACAGGGGACACAGAGCATGGAGGGTTCAGGAGCCTCTCCCGGTGACGGGGGGACACAGATTGGGTCACAGGACACACCGGGGTCAGGGGGACACTCCTGGGGATAGGGACATCCCTGGGGATAGGGGACATGGGACACCCCCAGTGACAGGGGGACAAGGGACAAGCCGGAGTCAGGGGGACACTCCCAGTGACAGGGACGGCACTGGTGACAGGGACACCACTGGAGACGGGCACACAAGGACACCCCCAGGGTCAAGACAACCTGGGGACCACCTGGCACTGAGGTGACACGGGGACTCCTCAGTGTCACAGTGCCCGTGTCCCCTCAGTGTCCCCTCGGTGTCCCCTCAGTGTCCCCTCAGTGTCCCCTCACCGTGACGTGCTCGAAGTCCTGCCCCAGCTCCCGCGACGCCGCCACCACCTCCCGCTCCGAGATCCACTGCTCCAGGTCGTCCATGTCCCTGCGCAGCTGGCACAGGCGGTGGTGGCCCTGCAGGGTGGCCCTGCGCTCCCCGGCCAGGTGACACAGCCCCGCGTAGAGACGCTGCACCTGCGCCGCGCGGGCACGGAGCCGCTCGCTGCCAGGGGACAGGGGACAGCGGTGTCACCCGGGGGGGAGCGGTGTCACCAGGGGACGGGGGACAGCGGTGTCACCCGGGGGGCAGCAGTGTCAGGTGTCACCAGGGGACACGGGGACAGCAGGAGCAGGGGAGCAGCATCACCAGGGGACACAGGGACATTAGGAACAGGGAGGGACAGTGGTGTCACCCCGGGGCCACCGGTGTCAGGGGACACACAGGCATCGGGAACAGGGGAGGGGACAGCAGAGTCACCAGGGGACACACAGACATCGGGAACGGGACAGCGGTGTCACCCAGGGGACAGCAGTGTCACCAGGGGACACGGGGACAGCAGGAACAGGGGACAGCGGTGTCACCCAGGGGGCAGCAGAGTCACCAGGGGACACAGGGACAGCAGGAACAGGGGACAGCGGTGTCACCCAGGGGGCAGCAGTGTCACCAGGGGACACACGGACATCGCAGCACAGACAACGGGGACGGGGCGCAGGGACCCCTCAGGGGACAGCGGGCATGGGGACAGGGGTGTCAGGGGAGGCGGGCACGCGGTGCCGGGGCTGTCCCCGCCTGTCCCCACCCGTCGGGGTGGCCGCTGGCCGCCATGGCCCGGCCCTGCTCGGCCAGCAGCTCCACGGTGCCGCCGTAGTCGCGCAGCTCCTGCTCCAGCCCCAGGTGCCGGCTCAGCATGGCCTGGGCGCCCGGCTCGTCCTGGGGACACCAGCGGGGACACGGGGGGTCACGGGGCTGTCCCCACCCCCAGCAGCTCCTTTGGGTGCCCCTGATCCCTCCAGACCCCCACAGACCCCCCCCCCTTCTAGATCTTTCTGACCCCCATAGATCCCCTATAGGCCCCCCATAGACCCCCCAGACCCCCACAGACCCCTCAGCTCCCCCTCTGACCCCCCACAGACTTGCCCAGACCCCCCAAAGACCCTTCCCAATCCCCCTGAACCCATCACAGACCCCCCAAAGACCCTTCCCAATCCCCCTGAACCCATCCCAGAGCCCCCATAGACCCCCCAAACCCCTCCCCACATCCACCCTGACCCCCTCTCCCATTCCCTGCTCCCCCTCTGACCCCCCACAGACCCCAGACCCCCCAAAGACCCTTCCTGCTCCCCCTGAACCCATCACGGACCCCCCACAGACCCCCTCAAACCCCTCCCCACATCCCCCCGACCCCCTCTCCCATCCCCTACCCCCTCTATCCCCCCCCCCATAAACCCCCAGACCCCCTCCCCACCTCCCCCCCAGCCAAAGCCGGGGTGACCCCGCTGTCCCCAAGCTCCCAGGGGGGGATGTCCCGGTCCCCCCCGTCCCACCTTGGCCTTGTCCTGGGCCAGCATGTGCAGCTCCCGCTCGCCCAGCCAGGCCTCGGCGGCCGCGGCGTCGCGCAGGAAGCGCTGGGCGGCCAGGGCGGCCTCCAGGCGCCGCTGCCTCCGCGCCGCCTGCGCCCGCAGCTCCCGCCAGGCCTCCCGCAGCGCCGGGACCCCCCCCGGGACCCCCGAGCCCGGGACCCCCGGCCCGGGCACCCCCCGCTCCAGCAGCTCCGTCACGCGGCGCTCGCGGCCCTGCAGCTCCTTCTGCAGCGTCTGGGGAGGGGGGGAAGAGGGGTCAGGGGAGGGGGTTTGGGGAAATTGGGGGGGTCTGGGAGGGATTTATGGGGGTCTAGGGGGGTGTTTATGGGGGTTTGGGGGTCCATGGAGGGGTCTATGGGGGAAATTGGGGGGTCTGGGGGGTCTGGGGAGGAGTTTATGGGGGGTCCAGCAGTCTACAGGGGAGTTTATGGGAGAAATTGGGGGTCAGTGGGGGAAATTGGGGGGTCTGGGAGAGATTTATGGGGTCTAAGGGAGTGTTTATGGGGGTTTAGGGGTCCATAAAGGGGTCTATGGGGGAAATTGGAGGGTCTGGTGGGTCTGTGGGGGAGTTTATGGGGGGTCCGGGGGTCTACAGGGGTGTTTATGGGGAAATCGGGGGTCAGTGGGGGAAATACGAGGGTCTGGGAGGGATTTATGGGGGTCTAGGGGGTGTTTATGGGGGTTTGGGGGTCCATAAGGGGGTCTATGGGGGAAATTGGGGGGTCTAGGAGGTCTATGGGGCAGTTTATGGGGGAAATTGGGGGGTGTAAGGGGTCTGTGGAGGAGTTTATCGGGGGTCTGGGAGTCTATGGCGGAGTTTATGGGGGAAATTGGGGGTCAGTGGGGGAAATTGGGGGGTCAGGGAGAGATTTATGGGGGTCTAGGGGGGTGTTTATGGGTCCACAGGGAGGTCTGTGGGGGAAATTGTGGGGTCTGGGAGGCCTATGGGGCAGTTTATGGGGGAAATTGGGGGGGTTTAGGGGGTCTGGGGAGGTTTAAGGGGGGTCTGGGGTTCAATGGGGAAAACTGGGGAGTCTGAGGGGGTCGTGGAATGAGTCCGGGGGGGTCTCTGGGGGTCACAGGGGGACATTTGGGGACCCTCTGAGCCACCTCGTTCTTCTGGAGCAGCAGCTGCACCGAGGGCAGGTCCTTCCCGTGGTCCGTGGACATGGCCAGGGCCTGGCGCTCCTGCACCCACAGCTGGGGACACGGGGGGACATGGGGGTCACCGGGGGACATGGGGGTCACCGGGGGACATGGGGGACATCGGGGGACACAGGGGGACATCGGGGTCACCGAGGGACGTGGGGGACATCGGGGGACACAGGGGGACATGGGGGTCACCGGGGGACATGGGGGTCACCGGGGGACACGGGGGACATCGGGGTCACTGGGGGACATGGGGGTCACCGGGGGACATGGGGGACATCGGGGTCACCGGGGGACATGGGGGTCACCGGGAGACACAGGGGGACATCGGGGTCACCGGGGGACATCGGGGTCACCGGGGGACACTGGGGTCATGGGGGTCAGGGGGGTCGTTGGGGTCATGGGACACCGCGGGGACAGGGATGGGGGGGGTCTCAGGAATTGGGGGTCAGGGGCAGCCATGGGGGGTGTGAGAATTTGGGGTTCAGAGGCCCCGAGAGGGGTCAGGGTTGGTGGAGATCAGGAACGGGGGAGGGGGTCCGGGATTTGGGATCAGGAACGGGGCCGGGTCAGAGATTCGGGATCCGGGATTTGGGATCGGGAACCGGGGCGGTGTCAGGGCCGGGGCACCAGGGACCCCAGGGGTCGGTGACAGCCCCGGGGGTGCCCCCCACTCACCAGCTCATCCTCCAAGTCCCTGCGGAACTGGTGCAGCTCCCTGGCGGCCGCCAGGCTCCGCCCGCGCTCCCGCAGCGGCTCCCGCAGCTCCCGGAACTGCTGCTCCAGCTCCCGCACCTGCTCCTGCACCCCCGCGCTCCGGGGGTGCCCCGGGCTCAGCCCCCCGGCCTCGGCCCGCAGCGCCCCCACCTCCTGCTCCCGCAGCGCCGCCTGCGTCTCCAGCAGCTGCGGGGGTTGGGGAGGGGGGTCAGGGAGCCCCGGGGGAGCCCCCGAAATCTGCATCCCAAAACCTGAACTCATATCCCAAATCTGCACCCCAAAACCTGAACCCGCACCCCAAAATCTGCATCCCAAAACCTGAACCCACATCCCAAAATCTGCACCCCAAAACCTGAACCCGCACCCCCAAAATCTGCATCCCAAAACCTGAACCCACATCCCAAAATCTGCACCCCAAACCTGAACCTTCGCCCCCAAATCTGCACCCCAAAACCTTCACTGCACCCAAATCCTGTATTGCAGACCCGCACCCCCAAAATCCACATCCCCAAACCTGAACCCACACCCCCAAAATCTGCACCCCAAAACCTGAACACCAGAACCCACACCCCAAACCTGCTCTCCCAAACCTGGAGACTCCAAAATCCGCATCCCCAAACCTGCGCCCAAAAACCTGAGCACCCCAAAACCCGAACCCCAATCACAAACCTGTACCCCAAAACCCGAGCACCCCAAACCCTGAGCACCCCAAACCCGCATCCCAAACCCGCCCCCAAACCTTCCCCCCCGTTCCCCACATTTCCCCAATTCCCATTTCCCTGACCTGGTGCCGGGTGAGCAGGACCCCGACGCTGGTCAGGTCCTGGCCGCAGTGGCCGGAGCGGAGCTGGGCTCGGACCCCGGCCAGCCAGGAGCGCAGGCCGGCGCAGGCCTGGGCGCAGCTCTCGGCGCGCGCCGCCTCGGCCAAGCCCCGGCCCTTGGCGGCCGCCGCCGCCTCCACCTGCGCCCACAGCGCCCGCAGCTCCTGCCGCGGGGCGGTCACTTGTCCGGCCAGCGCCGGCCGCGCCCGCACCAGCTGCTCCCCGTCCTGCGGGACAGAGTGAGGGGGTCACGGGCTGGACACCGGGACCCGCAAACATCACGGGATGGGCGTTTGGGAAGGTTGGAGCTGTGGGGTTGTGGGGTTGTTGAGGTTGGAGGTGTTTGGGTGTGGGGTTGTGAGGGCTGGAGGTGTGGGGTCATGGGAACATTGACACTGGAGCTGTGGAAACCCCCAAAAATCATGGGATCATTGAAATTGGAGCCATGGAAACACCAAAAAATCATGGGAACATTGAAATTGAAGACGTGGAAACCCCAAAAAATCATGGGAACATTGAAATTGGAGCCATGGAAACCCCAAAAAATCATGGGAACATTGAAATTGGAGCCGTGGAAACCCCAAAAAATCATGGGAATATTCAAATTGGAGCCATGGAAACCCCAAAAAATCATGGGAACATTGAAATTGAAGACGTGGAAACCCCAAAAAATCATGGGAACATTGAAATTGGACCCATGGAAACATCAAGGTTGGACCGCCCCCCCAAAAATCATGGGAACATTGAAATTGGAGCCGTGGAAACCCCAAAAAATCATGGGAACATTGAAATTGGAGCCGTGGAAACACCAAAAAATCATGGGAACATTGAAATTGGAGCCGTGGAAGCCCCAAAAAATCATGGGAATATTCAAATTGGAGCCATGGAAACATTGAGGTTGGACCCCCCCAAAAAATCACGGAATTGTCAGTGTTGGACACACGGGATCCTTGAGGTCGATGCCCTAAATCGCGGGATTATGAAGGTTGGACCCCTGGAACCACGGAACGGTGAAGATTGGACCCTTGGAGCGGCGAGATCATTGAAACTGGACCCGTGGAACCACAGGATTATTGAGGCCGGACCCACAGAACCGCTGAGGTTGGACCCGCGGAATTCTGTGACTCAACCCCCCCCACCCATATCCCACCTTTCCCAAGGGCCGCCCCTTCCCAGATCCCATTTCCCCCCCGTTTTCCCCCCGTTCCCACCTTCTCCAGCGCCTCCAGCCAGCCCCGGTTGGCCGCCAGCTCGGCGGCGAAGGCCTGGTGCTTCTGCCACTTCCCCTGCAGGTCCCGAGTGCCCTCGTAGGACACGTCCCGGGCCACCGGCAGCTTCTCGTTCAGCCACAGCGTCAGCTGGGCACGGCCACGGGGACAGGGACGGGACGGGGACACAGGGACGGGGACACAGGTCAGGATCTCTTCCCGCAGCCCCGGCCCAGTTCTCATCCTCATCCTGTCCCCGTTTTAACCCCACCCAGCCCCGATCTCCATCCCAACCCCAGCCCCGCTCCCGTCTCACCTCCTGCCCGTCCTGCAGGAACTTCTGCAGCTCCCAGTTATCCCGCAGCCGCCCCAGCAGCTCCTGCGCCGATTCCCGGATCTTCTGGTGCCTGTGCCGGGGCCGGGGAGGGGGGTGAGGGACCCCATTCCCGGGGGGCGGGACTGGGATGGGACTGGGACTGGAATGGGATGGGACTGGGAGGGACTGGGAGGGACTGGGATGGGATGGGATGGGACTGGGGCGGGACTGGGGCGGGGTGTCCCTCACCTGCTCTCCACCGACTCCACCGTCTCCCGCACTTTTTCCGCGTGGACGCCGCCCTCGTCCAGCAGCTTCCTCCCGGTGTCCGTCAGCGCCCGGACGCGCTCGGCGCCGCTGTCCAGCGCGGCCAGGAACTCCTCCAGCCTCCGCACGGCCGCCTCCGCGCCCGGCACCGTGCCCGGCATCTCCGTGTGGGCCAGCGCGTGCTCCTGCCGACCGGCACCGGGATCGGCACCGGGGCGGCGCCGCAGCCCCGGGGTTCCCCCGGAACGCCCCCCGGATCCCCCCTCACCTGCTTCCCCAGCGCCCCCTCCACCTGCTTGGCGTCCCGCAGGAACACGTGGAAGGCGACGGCCTGGGCCAGGAGCCGCTGCCGCTTCTCCCACACCCGGCCCAGCTCGTCCCAGTCGGCGTCCAGCGCTTCCAGGCGCTGGAGCAGGGACAGGCTCTGCGCGTCCGTCTGTCCGCGCGTCACCTCCCGGCCGGCGGCGCGGGCGCTCCGGTAATCGGCGCCGTAGTGCGAGATCTCGGTGCGGAGGCTCTCGTGCTGCCGCAGCGAGCCCTCGGCCTCGGCCAGGGACGCGGGGACGTCCTCGGAGGCGGCGGCCGCGCGTGTGCGGGACAGCCAGGCCTGGAGCGCCGCCAGGTCCCGCAGGAAGCCCTGGAGCCGCCGCGCCTGCCCCAGGGACTCCTCGCGGCTCCGGTGGCACCGGCGCAGCGCCTCCCACTCGGCCTCCAGCCCCGCCAGCCCCTCGCGGATCTCGGGCGCCCGCTCCGGCTGCTCCCCCTGCAGCTTCTCGGCCTCGGCCCGCAGCTCCCGCAGCTTCCCCTGGATGGCGTCCAGGTCGCGCCCCATCCCCGACAGCTTCCCCTGCAGCGCCGTGATCCCGGCCAGGTCCCGGCCCAGCGCCCGCGTGGCCTCGATCGCCGCCGTCTTCTCCCGCATCCAGCCCCGCGTCTCGTGGCACTCCAGGCGGAAATTGTGGATGTTCAGCGCCGCGGTCAGCGCCGCCTTCTTGCGCTCGGCCAGCGCCCGGAACCGCTCCCACCTGGCACGGGCGGGATCGGGGCAGCGTGGGACGGAGCCCGGGGAGCGCTCGGAGCGTCCCGGCCTGAAGGGTCCATCCCTTCCCGGAGCATCCCGGCCTGGAAAACCCCTCCCTGCATCCCCGGAGCATCCCTGAGCACCCGAGGCGTCATCAAAGCTGCCGGGAGCATCCGTCCCTGTCCTGGGGAACCCAGCTCTGTCTGCCTGGGGCATCCCAGAAAATCCATCCCAGTCTGGAGAATCCATCCCAGTCTGGGGAATCCATCCCAGTCTGGAGAATCCATCCCAGTCTGGAAAATCCATCCCAGTCTGGGGAATCCATCCCAGTCTGGGGAATCCATCCCAGTCTGGGGAATCCATCCCAGTCTGGGGAATCCATCCCAGCCTGGAAAATCCATCCCAGTCTGGGGAATCCATCCCAGTCTGGAGAATCCATCCCAGTCTGGAAAATCCATCCCAGCCCGGAGAATCCATCCCAGTCTGGGGAATCCATCCCTTCCCAGCGCATCCTGGCGCGGGAAAACCCCTCCCGGCATCCCTGGAGCATCCCTGACTGCCCGGAGGATCCATCCCTGCCTGGAAAATCCATCCCTGCCCGGACCCAGCCCCCGAATTCCTGCCCGGCACGGCCCCGCCCGCACCTGTCCCGGAGCTGCTCCCAGGTTTCCCGGGCGCTCTCCCGGTTCCTGTCCCCGGAGCCCTGGAGCTCCTGCGTGACGCGGCCCACGGAGGCCACGCGCGCCGCCAGCGCCGCCAGCTCCGGCTCCAGCGTCTCGAACCTGCGGGAGCGCCGGGAATCACCGGGAATTCCGGGAGTACCGGGAATTCCGGGAATGCCGGGAATCACCGGGAATACCGGGAGTGATCGGGAATACCGGGAATGCCGGGAATCACCGGGAATATCAGGAGTACCGGGAATGATCAGGAATTCCGAGAATGACGGGAATGATCGGGAGTGATGGGAATGACGGGAATCACCGGGAATACCGGGAATACCGGGAATACCGGGAGTACCGGGAATGATCGGGAATACTGGGAATGACGGGAATCGCCAGGAATGATTGGGAATCACCGGGAATGCCAAGAACTCCGGGAATGATCGAGAATTCCAGGAGTACCGGGAATGATCGGGAATACCGGGAATGACCGGGAATGATCGGGAATTCCGGAATGCCGAGCTGGGGCTGGGAATTCAGGGAACGCTGGAAACCCCAGCAGCACCGCGCCAGAGGTGGGGCTGCCGCAAATCCTGGGAGTAGCATCCAAAGTTCTGGGAATGCCGTGCTGGAGGTGGGGATTTTGGGAACATCTCACGTCGAGGTGAGAATTCAGAGTGCGCGGGAAGTGTTGGAAGTGAAAACTCTGAGAAAACAACCCAGGAACGACCCGGAGCAGCGGGAGTGTTGTGGCGGAGGTGGGAATTCGGGAACACGGGGAATAACGGGAGCGCTGGAGAGATCCTGAGGGAAACCGGGAATAACGGGGCCATCCTGTGTATTCCTGGGAAAACCCCCGGGGCAATCCCGACCGCGGCACCGCCGAGACTTCCCGGGAATGACCCCCGGGATTGGCGCGGCGAAGCCCCCGGGGCGCTCACCGCTGCTGCACCACCTCCAGGTCCTCGATGCGCTCGGGGATTTCCATGGCGAGCAGCCACTGCTCCCTCTCGCCCACCCAGAGGGCGCAGGCATCGGCCTCGCTGCGCGCCGCGAACATCCCCAGCGCGTCCCGCAGCTCCAGGCGCCGCAGCTCCGCCCGCTCCTCCAGCTCCCGGTGCCGCCGCTCCAGCTCCGCCAGCCGCTCCGCCAGCCCCGGCAGCACGTCGGGGATGTCGGCGGCATCGCCGGGCAGCGCCTGCTCCCGCAGCGCCGCCAGCGCCGGCCCCCGCCGCCGCAGCTCGTCCCGCAGCTCCCGCAGCCGCCGCTCCAGCATCCCCGCCGATCTCTCGTCGTGGCCGAGCTCCGGGCCCGCCAGGCGCCGGGCGGCGGCCGCCAGCCACGCCTCGGCCTCGGCCGCCTCCGCCTCCAGCTGGAATCGCCCCGCGGCCGCCCGGAGCCGCCGCGCCCGCTCCCCGGCCAGCGCCGGCAGCGCCGCCCAGAGCGACTCCAGCTCCCGGATCCGGCGGGACACGGCGGCCGCGGGGTCCGGGGAGCCGGGAGCGGGGCCCGGGGGTCCCTCCGGGGGTCCCGTGGATGCCCCGGTGGGTTCCGTGGATCCCTCGGGGCGCTCCGAGGATGCCGCGAGTCCCTCGGCGGACCCGGGGGTGGATTCCGCGGGTCCCGGGGACGCGTCCTTGGATTCCGGGGGTCCCGTCGGGGGTTCCGTGGATTTGGCGGCGGATCCGGCAGCGGATTCCGGGGGTTTTGCGCTTCCCGTCGATCCGGGGGCGGCTTCCAGGGGTCCCGCGGCCCCGTCGGGCGCTCCCTGCGCCAGCAGCTCCCGGCCCCGCTCCAGCAGCTCCTGCAGCGGCCCCGCGCGTCCCCCCAGCGCCCCTCGGATGGCCTCGAGCTGGCTCAGCATCCTCAGAGCCCCCGGCAGGTCCCGGCCCAGCTCCGGGCAGCGCAGGAGCCGCTCCTGCTCCCGCATCCAGGCCTCCTCCTCGCCCGCGTCCCACAGGAACTTCCAGAGGCGGCGGGAGCGCTCCAGCCGCAGCCGCCGCTGCGCCGACAGCGCCGACAGCCCCCGATAGCGCCGCTCCAGAGCCGCCACGCGGGCCCGCAGCTGCTCCGGGGGGCACGGGCGGTACCCTGGGGGGGCACCGGAGGGGTCAGCGGGGCTCGGGGGTCGCAGGGTTTGGGGGTCCCGGCGTTCAGGGGTGCAGCGTTCGGGGTTCCCGGTTTTTGAGGGGGGCAGGGTCTGGGGTTTCAGGGATCCCGAGGATTTGGGAGAGCCAGAGTTTGGGGGTTTGGAGGTCGCAGAGTTCAGGGATCTCTGGTTTGGGGGTCTCAGTTTTTGGGGCTCCCAGTTTTTTGGCGGTCTCGAGGTTTGGGGGTCCATGCCGGGTTCTGGTTTGTCCCAGTTTGGGGGTCCCGGGATTCGGGTGTCCCTGGGTTTGGGGGTTCCAGGGGGGTCCCGGTTTTGGGGGTCACTCACCGTCCCCCTCCCCGAGGAAGCGCTCGGCCGCCGCCCCCACGCTCCGGACCCTCTCGGCCTGAGCCGCCACGTCCCCCTCCACCAGGGCGTGGATCTGCAGCAGATCGTCCACCTGGCTCAGGTGCTGCCCGAAATCCCGCGACTGCAGCCGCACCTGGGGACCCGGGGGGACACCGCGGAGGTGTCACCGAGGTGAGGGGGGTGTGGGGGGTCCCCCCCCGAGGGGATCCCGCCCCCGCGGGCCCCTCCCCCACCTCCATCTCCTCCATCCAGCCCATCAGGTGCTCCAGGTCGCGCAGGAGCCGCTGCAGCTCCAGGTGCGCCCGGAGCCGCTCGCGCCGCGCCGCCACCTGCGCCCGCAGCGCCTCCCACAGCGACACCACGTGGTCGCGCCGCGTCGCGATGCCGCCCATGTCGTGATAGCGCTCGGCCTCCAGCTCGGCGGCCACGGCGGTGACGGCGCGCACGCGGCTGCCGTAGGCGGCGATGTCGCTCTCGATGGCCTCGTGCTTGCGCAGCGCGGCCTCGACCCCAGCCAGGGACCCCCCGAAATTGTCCTGGGGAGGGGAAAGGGGCGTGAGGGGTTGGGGACACTCCAGGGACCCCCAAAATTGTCCTGGGGGGGGAAAGGGATGTGAGGGGCTGGGGACACTCCAGGGACCCCCCCCAAAATTGTCCTGGGGGGGGAAAGGGATGTGAGGGGCTGGGGACAATCCAGGGACCCCCCCCAAATTGTCCTGGGGTGGGAGAGGGGGGAGAAGGGGTAAAAGGAGGGGGGGGAACACTCCAGGGACCCCCCAAAATTGTCCTGGAGGTGGAGAAAGGGGGATGAGGGGTGAGGAGGGAGGGGGACACATCCCGAAGTTGGGGACGAGGGGAGGTCCCCTGTGCCGGGGGCGGTTCCAGGGTCACGGGGACTGGGGGTTGGTTGGGGGGGGTCCCAGGGGGTCTCAGGGGTCTCTGCCGGTGTCACCTGTGCCACCAGGCGCTGGTTGTCGCCCAGCCAGGTCTCCCTGAGGGCGGCCTTGCGGTGGAACCGGGCTGCCAGCTGCTCCAGGTGCTGCTGCCGCAGCAGCTCCGAGCGCAGCGCCAGCTCCCGCCCGTGCTCCGCCTTCTCCAGGCGCTCCCAGGCCTGCGGGGACAGCGGGGACAGCGCCGTCACCCGCGGCACCTGGCACACCTGGCACACCTGGGCACCTGGCACAGCTGGCACTTGTGTTGCTGTGTCCCCTCCCATGTCCCCGTGTCCCCCCGGTCCCCCGTCCCTGTCACCCTGCTGATGTCGGCGCTGTGGGACTTCCACGTCCCCAGGGTGCCCCAGTGTCCCCCTATCCCTGTGACCTCCCCGGTGTCCCCTGTCTGTGTCACCCAGCTGATGTCGGCGCTGTGGGTCCCTGTCACCCCCCCTTGTCCCCAATGTCCCTGTCACCCCCCTATGTTCCCAATGTCCTCCCATCCCTGTCACCCCCTGGTGTCCCCCCCGTCCCTGTCACCCTGTTGATGTCGGCGCTGTGGGTCACCCTGTGTCCCCCCCATGTCCCCCCCGTGTCCCCAATGCCCCTGTCACCCCCCCGTCCCTGTCACCCCCCCATGGCTGTCACCCTGTTGATGTCGGCGCTGTGGGTCACCCCGTGTTCCCCCCATGTCCCCAGTGTCCCCAATGTCCCTGTCACCCCCCTGTGGCTCTCACCCTGTTGATGTCGGCGCTGTGGGTCCCCCCATGTCCCCCCCGTGTCCCCGATGTCCCTGTCACCCCCCTGTCCCTGTCACCATGTTGATGTCGGCGCTGTGGGTCCCCCCATGTCCCCCCCGTGTCCCCAATGTCCCTGTCACCCCCCTGTCCCTGTCACCCCCCTGTCCCTGTCACCCTGTTGATGTCGGCGCTGTGGGTCCCTGAGCCCCCCCATGTCGCCCCATACTTGTCACCCCCCGGTGTCCCCAGTGTCCATGTCACCCCCCTGTCCCTGTCACCCGGTTGATGTCGGCGCTGTGGGTCCCCTCCCGTGGCACGAACTGTCTCTGGTTGTTGGCGCGCAGGCGGCTCCGCAGCGAGAACAGCAGCACCTCCAGGGAGCCCTTGTCCTCGAACCTGCGGGGGGACCCCGAAATACACCGGGGGGGACCCCAAAATACACCGGGGGACCCCAAAATACACCGGGGGACCCCAAATACACCGGGGGGGACCCTAAAACTCACCCCGAGCCCCAGGGATGCTCCAAAACCCCTCTGAGGGAACCTGAAACCCGCTGGGGGGACCTCAAACCCCCTCTTGGAGGTCCTGAACCACCTTTGGGGCCCCCAGACCCCACTGGGGAGCCCCCAAACCCCTCTGGGGAGCCCCCAAACTCCACCTGATTGCCCCCAACCCTTCTTTGATGCCCTCAAACCCCACTGTGAAGCCCCCAGACCCCCTTTTGATGCCCCCAAACTCCCTTTTGGAGCCCCCAGACCCCTTTTGGAGCCCCCAGACCCCATTTTGGAGCCCCCAAACCCCACTGTGAAGCCCCCAAGCCCCCTTTTGGAGCCCCCAAGCCCCACTGGGCAGCCCCCAGACCCCACTGGGCAGCCCCCAGACCCTTTTTGGAGCCCCCAAACCCCCTTTTGGAGCCCCCAGACCCCATTTTGGAGCCCCCAAACCCCACTGTGAAGCCCCCAAGCCCCCTTTTGGAGCCCCCAAGCCCCACTGGGCAGCCCCCAGACCCCACTGGGCAGCCCCCAGACCCTTTTTGGAGCCCCCAAACCCCCTTTTGGAGCCCCCAGACCCCATTTTGGAGCCCCCCAGACCCCCATTTAGGAGCCCCCAGCCCCCCCCGCGCCCCCCCAGCCCCCCGGGGGTCTCACCGGGGGGGTTTCTCGGTGGTGCGGTAGGCGCTGAAGGCCTGGAGCTGCCCCTGCAGGCCGGGGATGCCGCGGGGCAGGCGCCGGTCAGTCAGCAGCAGCAGCGAGCGCTGGATCCAGCCCAGCAGCTCGGCCGCCTGCGCCTCGTAGCGGCCGGCCAGGCCCTCGGCCTCGCGCGCCGCCTCCAGCACCTGCGGGACGGCGTCCGGCTGTCCGGCTGTCCATCCATCTGTCCATCCATCCATCCTCCCCTTGTCCATCCATCCATCCATCCATCGTTCATCCCTGTGTCCATCCATCCCTGTGTCCATCTGTCCATTCATCCATCCACGCATCCATCCCTGTGTCCATCCGTCTGTCCATCCATTCGTCCACCATCTTCAGATCTATCCATCCATCCCTTCTCCATCCATCCATCCATCCATCCCATCCATCCATCCATCCCTTGTCCATCTGTCCATCCTCACATCCATCCATCCATCCCTGTGTCCATCCATCCATCCATCCATCCATCCATCCATCCATCCATCCATCCATCCATCCCTGTGTCCATCTGTCCATCCATCCATCCATCCATCATCCATCCTCACATCCATCTGTCTCCTGTCCATCCATCCTTCCAGCCTGGCATCTGTCCATCTGTCCATCCTCATATCCATCCACCCCTCCTCTGTCCGTCCATCCCCCTTCTGATCAATCCATCCCTCTGTCCATCCCCCATCTGTCCCTCTGTCCATCCCCCACCCGTCCCTCTGTCCATCCCC